>CANYBF010284983.1:0-21481 GCA_948192965.1 Dalechampia spathulata
TTCTCAATAAGGCGACGACACACAAGTCGCATCAAGAAACACATATACCCCAATCCAAATCAATACATCGAAGCATTTACACAATACCATCAGTCACATGCAGAAGTATAGGCATACAATCATCCTCATACGCATATCACACAGTGTAAATCCACACATTGCAATACACCTACGTACACCCATCGGTAATCATATACATACGTACACATGCACATACATCCCTAGATACGTATCTACGTATACTCCTAGGGTCTCTAATGTGGGTGTAACAGATACAATTATGATATAGCTTTTGGTGGTGTTATGTACACACTTGCATATTGTAAAACAGGTTTAAAATATATATATGATATACCATATGGCTTGTCATTGTATGTTGTTGAGTGTATGTTAAGTTTATCCAGGGTATGTTTGTGCATCACGTTGTTTCTGTTGCACGACCACCATTACGCTTAGAGTTGTGTCCCCATACGACGTCTGCACGATGCATCCCTGGTGGTGCAGGCATTGGTCTTCTTCTGGGGACCGCTGTCTGTGTCACGGGAGCATGTCCTCCTGGGTATGGGCCGGGTGTGACAATGTCACTACCGTTGCATTAGTACATGCTATACATGAACCAGGTACATATACAAAGGCTATTAAAAATGAACATTAGATGCAAGCTATGTAAGATAAATTATAGGCACTAGAGAAAAATGAGACATCGATATTGATAAATTTACTAGCAGGCAAGAGACCCATTGAATCCAAGTAGGTGTATTGAATCAAGTATAACACAAATGGATTTGTATCAAGACACAAAGCACGTTTAGTTGCAAAGGGATACAAGAAAATACCTGGAATTGACTACTATGAAGTTTTTTACCTGTCATTAAATTAGTAACAGTTCAAGTTTTCCTAGCATTAGCAGTTTATCAGTAATGGCACATTCATTAACTTTGACGTCAATAATGCTTATCTTCACGAGCATATTAATGAGGAGATTTATATGCTACCACCAGAGGGTTACCTACGAGGGTCATAAGAGAAAGTATGTCAGTTGTAAAAAACTTTATATGGCCTGAAACAAGTAGGTCATATGTGGAACAAAGAGCTTATAATAAAATTAAAGGTATATGGCTTTCATCAATCACATACTAATATTTGCCTGTTTACTAGAGGATTAGGGGCCACATTCATTTCCTTAATTATCTACGTTGATGATATCCTCGTTGCTAGTCCTTCATTGCTAAAGATCATAACCATTAAAAGGTCCTTACATCAAGACTTCACTATCAAAGATCTAGGATTCGTGAGATATTTCTTGGGTCTTGAAATACTCATATTTGAATCAGGCATTTACATTAGTTAGCAAAAATATATACATGATTTACTTAAGGAAACAAGACTTACAAATGCAAAGAGTCTAAATTTTCCTTTACGTCAAGGATACAAACTTGCTAATGATTCGAGCACACTGTTGGTGGCACCTGACCAGTATCAATGCTTAGTGGGCAAACTGCTTTATCTGGCACTCACAAGACTAGACATAACCCATGCCACTCAACATCTAAGTCAATACATGCAGGCACCACGCTGGGGCTATTTAGCAGTGACTTTGCATGTCATCAGATACTTAAAAGGTGAACTTAACAATGGCCTTTTCTTTCCAGCGGGGCAATCCACCAATACCATTGCTTTTTGTGATGCAGACTAGGCAACCTACAAGGTCACCAAACGGTCTCTCATAGGATATTGTATTTTTCTCAGTGACGCCCTTGTTTCCTAGAAAATAAGAAATAATACACGATTAGTTGATCATCAGTCGATGTTGAATACAGAAGCATGACCGAAACCGTATATGAGTTAAAGTGGATTACTTATCTGTTAAAAGATTTCTAGATTTTGATCAATCTACCCATTCCCCTTCACTATGATAATCAGGCAACAATTCACATCATCGAGAATCTTGTCTTCCATGAAAAAATGAAACATATTGAAATTGACTACCATGTCATGTGAGATAGCTTGAAAGTCAACTTAATCAAAACCATTCACATTGGTTCTGATGCTCAGGTGGCTGATTTATTCACAAAATCATTAGGCGCTAAATAGTTTCATAAACTACTTGGTAAGATGATACCTGCTTTTATTCATTCGGTTTCATCTTGTGTATTAATAGAGGGTAGCTTGGTGTACAGTCCATAACAGAAATATGAAATACAATATACATTTCTCTAACTACTTTTCTACTATATATATAGGTTTTATGAAAGAAATGAAATATTTTAGTCTCACATTCTTCAATTTGATATGTAAACACAAACCCCTTCCTTGTCTAGTTGCTACACATGATAAAAAAGGAAGTTGAGGGTGGAGTAAATAAATCACTAGATTGTTCAGTGATTAAAATATTAAACATAGATGGTGTAGAAGAACTTTATCATAATGTGTATCATAATGTATAGGTAGGGATAAATGAAGAGGTAAATGTTCTAGAATTATATGAAGTAAATCTTTGGAATGTGGATTTTGAAGAATTATAAATATTTGTTCTTTTTGTTTCTTGTTCAAGCTCGGTTTATATGGAGAGAGTTTGAAGTGAGTTTTTCAAATTTTTTAATGTATTGCATACTTAAAATGAGATTAATTAAACCTTAAATTAATTATTCTTTTTATTGATGTAATAAATTAAAATAAAATTAAAGTGATATTAAATTTATTTAAATTTCAACATTTATTAAGGATAAGATGATAAAATTATAGGATTATGATATACAGAGGAAAAATCTTAGCATGCGTTGACCTAAAACTAGTCTACTTCGATGGTCTTTTTTTTTTTGGGTAAAATTTTCTGAGTTTTTAATGTTCATATTTCTAGTAGTTTAATTGTAGGACTATTTGTCAAAAAAATTTAAACCTATTCGAATTCGAGTTTTTATTATCCTTTAATACGAATCATTATTTTTAAAAAATATTATTATAAAAATATTTGTTAATTTTTTTCAATTTATTATTTTCTCTTACTATATTTTACATTTAAATCTTATCCGGAATAAAGTATAATTATGATTATATTCATCTTTTTTTCAAAAATTTATTAAAATATTATTCATAGTCGTTTCCATTAATAATTATTTGTCATAATCTATATCAAGGTCATAGGGGATCATTTTTCAAACTTTAGTAATATAGGGTTGAGCACATGAATTTGAATTAAAAAATTTAACCGAATTTCAATTTGAATTAAAAATTTTAAAATTTTAAATATTTAATTTAATTTAATTTTAAAAATTAAAATTTTAAGTTTAAAAATAAAAATTAAAATAAAAGAAATAAGTTAAAAATTAAAATGAACGAAAATTTGATTTAATTTTATTTTATTCAAGTACGATAAAATTAAAATAATTTAATTATTTTTTATTTTTAAATTTTAAAAACTTGGATTTGATTTAAAATAAGCCAACTAACACTCTCCCATAGGAATTCGAACTAAATAATATAAAAAAATAAATTAATAGAAGACAATAGAATTGTGGAGTTTAATAATAATAACAGGAAGACTTTGACTGGCGCAACAATATAGGAGGTATGGCAGAGTTGAATGGCAAAACCTCCTGACTCATTTAAATCCCTAATTTATTAGCATCTCTATAATTATATATTTCTTGTATTTGATAATATTTTGCACCAGAGTGTAAGAGCTATCAACTCTTTATGAATGTCAATAGCTTTACAAAATTGATTAAATTAATTGGATACAAACTCCTCACCTTTATTTATCTATTTGTAGAGCTTTGATGCATAATCCACTTTATTTCTCGACCATCTCTTAAAATTATATGAAATTCTCAATATTTGTTTTCTAAAAATGACCCAAACTCGGATGACTATAATAATTAGTGAATAATAAAAAAAATAAGGCATAATCCTAAAAATATCTCACTTTTTTAACTTTAGATTTTTTAAAATCTTGGATGAAAAATTTATTTTTTCAAAATTACCTTATTTTGGATAAAATACCTTTTATTTTATTTTATTTCATCTTTACCCATTTCTTCTCCTATAATTCTCAGTATCTCATCTCTCTTTAGTTTTTCTTCAAAAAATTTTCTTTTTTACTAAGATTATTATTTTTATCTTTATTCTAATATTAAATATATTCACTTTCTCATGATGATAATAATAGATACACATTTTCATCTTATTTAAGATCTTATTCTTATTTTCTTAACTTTAATGATTTACATCATTATAATGAATATTAACAGATAATAATCTCCCAATAAAATAGATTTCTCTTTTTGTTATTAAACTAACCAATCATTTGTAAAACACGCATATTAGTTAGTTATAAGAATAGGTTGGTATTATTTCCCTCTCTGATTTCTTTATATATTCAAGAAAGAGAATATAATCAGTTTCTTGTATCTTCTTTAATAAAGAGATTATTCCTTCTGTTCTTAACATGGTATCAGAGCAACTAATTTTCTTTTCATGGTGATTCTATCTTCTTATTCAGTTCATATTTCTTTTTGATTTGTAAGATGAAATTGGAGCTTTAAAAGAAGGTGATAGATCTGTTACTAAATATTTTACAGAACTAAAAATTCTTTAGGATAAACAACTTAATCTTCGACCTACTCCAAGTTGCACTTGTAAAAATCCTTGTAGCTATGATGGTATATAATCAAACATCAAATTGCATATTTTTCATAGATAAAATGATCTCTTTTATGTATGACATCTGGTTAAAACAGTTGACTTGATTTTATTTTTGCATTTTACAGGTAAAATAGTGAAAAAGTAAAAAGATAGTTAAAATGACATTTTTATCTTGGTTTTTATCAGAATGCAAGAATCAGGTGCTTATGATCATGGCTTATAGGCATAAAAGAACAAAAATCTCTGATGTTTGACAATCGAAGTTGTTAAGTTTGAATTTTATAATTCAGATAGAGAACAGATTAAAAAGGATGAACAGAAGATAAGATTATTATCTTAATTATTATTTATTTATTTTAATTAGCTTTTCTATTTTTATAAATGGGAGGCTTTGTTCCCATCATAAAGGATTCATTCATTCATCTCTTGTAAGTCATTTTTAGTTTTATTAATAAAGGTTCTTTCTTTTATTTTTATGTTGTTGCCAATGATGCTTGGCTAGACAATTTTTATTCATAATCGAAAGCAACACAAATAATTCATTAAGAATCATGTGAGATCAAAATGGATTTAATTTCAATGGTATTTCACTATTCACTTTAATTCGGTAAATCATAAAACCATTGAGTTCTTGAAAGTGTGTAAATAAGATTTGTTGCACAAGTCTAATTTTTACATATTGCTATACGAGTTGTTTGATCCGGAATTATCACTCGACTTAATAAAGTAGCAATCAAAGTATTAAGCAAACTAAAAGATGTTTAAATTTCTTTGTAAGTTTTGGCAATCTAGTTTGAACATTGAGAAGCATGTTCTTCAATGTTAACTTGAGTCGAGTTCTTCTCATTCTTTATGCGGTTTTTGGAAGACTAAGTACAAATTTATTTTCACTGTATCTATTCAGGAACTAGAGACGATTGTAGAGCTACTTCCTAGTTGTCTTAATCCTAAGGAAGAATTGGTCTGTGAGAAGCTTTTCTTCAGCGTTCTATAACAAACTTAATGAATTTATCATTGAATTATATTTGAATTAATGATCATGATTTTGATAATAAATATTTTGTAGCTTTCGGTTATGAAGTTTTCAACATTAATATTCTCCAAAATTTAATTTTGATAATTCCTTTTATTTTTTTCCGATATCAAAATCCTTTTTATTTTATTTCTCACAAAGAATTAAAGGATCATTTCATCCCTGTAGGATCGACCGTTCTTCCACTATTACAAAATTGTTGAAATTTCTATGATTGAAAGTAGAAATTAATTTGATAGATTCGACACTCGATCAATAATAGATTTGCAATTAAAATAATTTGTCTTAATTTTTTTTATGATCAACTAACATGATAAGTATTTTGTTATTAATTTATCAATATCATCTCATATTTGCATATTTAATTAACTACAACTTTCTTGATCAACCTCTTTATTAATTGTTACATCCTCACATTTAGCATTTTGCATTAATTATATGTGTAATGTGCATTAATTTATATGTGTGTGATTGAGATTATGATTTGAAAATGTGTGATATGTGAATATGATAGGGAAAATAAATGATGTGCCATTTAATATGTGTCATGACATCGACATGAAAATAATTAGTGGAATTACTGGGTAATGAATGGTACAATAATGAGATGGATACAACATTGAGAATACTAAATATATACATGTGTGATTGATTAAAAGGTTTGTTTGCATGTGTGGGGGTATACGTATATTCTTATGTGAATATGTATATACGTATGTAAGCTTATGTATATAGTTTTAAATTATGATTAAAGTGCATGTATATATATATATATATATAGATATATATATATATATATATATAAGAAGCTAAGATAAAATTTAGGTGTGTATATGATGTGTATGTATTATGTATATATACATGGTACATAGCCGAGTGGGCGTATACATAATTGCATATGTATATATGCTTAAGGAAGTGTTTCATTTTAAAAATAAATAAATAAATAATAATTAAAATAATAAACATTATTAAAATAAACAATGAAAATGTATTATAATGTATGTAAGGTATTATAATGTATATAATATGTTATAATGCATAAAATGTATTAGGATGTATATAAAATGTATTATATTATATACTATATTATATTATAATGTATGCATATAAAGTATTATATTATGAATATTAAGATAGTGGAATATGAGTGGGGAATATTATATTATATAAAAGGTTAATGGAATGTTAGTAGATAGTATATTGTATTATTATATGTTTATATGAGTTAGTGGATGGTATTATATTACTATATACATATGCATGTGGGATAGTGGAGTATGAGGAGGTGATTTAGTGTGTGTGAGTGTATTGAAACCGATTACACCCTTTCCATTAACCTAAAGGAACTTAGGAAAGGAAACCCTCACTCACTCCCTTCTTCTTTCATTTTTCACCGTAACACTCATCCCTTTTTCCCTTCTCCTCCTTATTCCACCGAAGTACTAATTCTTCTTCTTCTTCTTCTTCTTCTTCTTCTTACTTCACCCAACAAATTACTCCCTTCCCCTTTCACTCCACTTTCATCGTAACATCAATTTTTCTCCTTCTTCTCTTTATGTTATCATCACACTATCTTATTCTACTCTTCATTTCTTTAATCAATCCATCTTCAAAGGTGCATGCATGTGTGTTTTGGCTTTGTAAAATAAGCTAGAAAGACCAAGCAAAGTGAGGTCATGAAGCTAGTTGAAGATCGGTAGGTCAAGATAGCAAGCGATTTGTACGATTTTGATTTCATTTTTCCTGGTCACCAAGCTTCTAACTGCAGAGTGTATTGTAGGTTTAAAGAAGAGGTCACCTTAAGGTGAGTCAATGGATGAATGCGTGTATGTGTGTGTGTGTGTACAAGCCCTTTTATTTTCATGATGTTTGAGGGAATAGGGATATGCTTCCGAGTGGTTACTTTGCTTATTTATTGTAAGGTTTCACTTCGTAATTAGAAGTGAAAATTTATGGCTACCATACATGTACTTTGCTTATTGGGATGCTTTGGATGTGTATATATGAGCAAGTTGAGTGCTGTATTTTGTAGACATTCAGTATGTTTGAACCAATGTGTAAATTCGTATGATAGCTAGCTAGAAATATAAGTGAATTAAGTTACCATAGACCAAAGTGAATGTTGTGGTAACACATGATGATCATAAGCCAATAGAGTTTCCTTTTTTTTTTTCTTACATTTCATGGCTTTTTTGCTACTGCCTAGAGGAGAAAGTTATGGCATATGAAATTCAGCTTCTATTTAGATCATATTTTCATTTATTAAATGAGGTACCATTTAAGCTTGAAGCAAATTGTAGTTTGAGGGCTCAAATGGTGGAATTTTTGAACGTGTGAGAGGTCTTTGGAAAACTCTATGGACCTACTTTCTAATGGTACAAAATGGCTTTATTTAGAATTAAATTAGCTAATTAAAAAGAAGGAGAAAGATAAAGTGTTAATATATGAATTGACTTGGTATGCGTGAATGATTGTTATATAGTGGAGTGTACGTGTGTGTGTGTATATATATATATATATTTCAAAAGTATGAATTATGGATGGTTAATAATGGTATTCAATTTTATTTTATTAAATACAGACATTGTATTAGGTGGTTCTGAGGATAGTCAACATGTACCACTAGGCAATTTAGAAAAAGAGAAAGTAATCTTAGGTTTGTGCTAGTGTTCCTCAATCATTAAATGATCTATAAAGGGACATCAATTATGGTATAATGCAATGTTATTGAATGATTATCTGTAATATTATATTATACGTATTTATCATTTCATAATCATAAATGCATCATTATATTAAACATGACATGGCATATCATGGAGAGATAAGGTAGGAGGAAAATGAGCGAAAATGAGGAAAGGTGTAATGAAAATATACTTGGCTATAAAATGGATTTCCATGGGAAATCGAATAGAAAGAAAAAAAAAGAAAAGAAAGTGAAATGGGTATGCGTGAATGATTGTTATATAGTGGAGTGTCTGTGTGTGTATATATATATATATATATATGATTTTAAAAGTATGAATTATGGATGGTTAATGATGGTATTCAATTTTTTTTATTAAATACAGACATTGTATTAGGTGGTTCTGAGGATAGTTAACACGTACCACTAGGCAATTTAGATAGAGAAAGTAATCTTAGGTTTGTGCTAGTGTTCCTCGATCATTAAATGATCTATAAAGGGACGTCAATTATGGTATAACATAATGTTATTGAATGATTATCTGTAACATTATATTATACATATTTATCATTTCATAATCATAAATGCATCATCATATTAAACATGACTGGCATAGCATGGAGAGATAAGGTAGGAAGAAAATGATTGAAAGTGAGGAAAGGTATAATGAAAATATACTCGGCTATAAAATGGATTTCCATGGGAAATCGAATAGAAAAAAAAAAAGAAAAGAAAAGAAAGTGAAACAGGTTCCTATTTGTTGAACCACAAAAATGAAAAAGCCAGTGTGGAAATGTGTACAATTGGAAAGGGCCCATGAATGATAAAGGGCCAATGAAATGCAATGGCAAAGGAGAAGCAGAGGGAGAGAATGCAATCCATAAATTGCATTCTCAAAGGCATATTTCATCGCACTTACCTAAGATTTAACTTAGGTTTCCACTAATCTTTCAACAATGATTACAATCCTAGAATCACAATTCTAGTAATACACAAGTGTTTTCCCAAAGGCTCATACTAAACCCTTATACAATATGTTTTCCCAAGGCTCACACAAAAACCTCACTCAATCACAATCCCTTCCTATATCTTAAACACAACCCAAGAGAAACATAAGAATTGGAAACCCAGAAACCATTTTCAAAGGATTTACAACTCAAGAAATCAAGAAATACATAAAACATACAAAAATGTATTTAATAAAGAAATTGATGATTGTAAATTGATTTCCTACCTTCAATAAGGTTAATCCACACTAATAGAAGCCATTCCTTGCTCATATGATCATTAGGGATGCAATCAATGCAACAAGAAGTCATTTTCGAACATCTTAAAAAATATTTAAAATATGTATATAGTACCATATGGCTGTACGTGTTTGCATACCCCTGTACGACACCCTAAAAATGATCCCAAAATTGGGCAGTAGCATCCATACACCTGTACGGCCAAGTGGTACCCCCGTACCAAAGCTTCTGCTAAAAATACAACCCTGTACGACCTCCTAGTATGCCCGTACCTTGACACGTGCGCTTGTATCAAGGCTAAAATCATTCAAAACCAAGATTAAGAACCCCAAGGTTCAACAATCTCCCTATAAACAAAGTTTGTTAACATTAAAACTAAGATTAAGGACCCCTAAGGTCTAATAATCTCCCCCTTTTTGATATTGACAAACCATTAAATCCCCCTATCAAATTACAACCTTACAATTCATACTCAATGCAAATTATTTTTAAAATACATATAAATCTATTTTCACAAATCCTTTTTCATCATACTTCTCCCCCTTTGGCTACATCAAAAAGTAAACAAGCCAAAACCAATCATTGAGGTATGTCTTCATGGATATCAATCCATACATGAAGGTGTTTTTGAAATGATAATGTTCAAAATCACATTTCAAACACAAAGATAAAATCAACAATCACCATATCAATACAATCACCACACATGATGTTAACATACATAACAATCATACCATAAAAACACAAAGCTCTAAAACTCCCTTTAAGTAGTTGCATAGTCTTATTCTTCAATTGACCAATGCAAAAGAGTCTTGTCACTTGAATATCCATCCAATTTCTTCTTATGAACTTCAAGTAAACCTATAAAATAAATTTATTTAACTTTTAGTACCCAAATGTATTTGAGTCCATGAGGGTTAGTTTCACATGAGTCATTTGGAATATATCCCAAGTGACTTAACCTTATAAAGCATTTATAATTAGAATAGCCAAACTTACCATACTAATGATAATGACTAAGGAAGGGTTTAGACTTTCAACTTCTTGGTTTATGAAAATAAACTTTCCTTTGTTCCTTTTTCATGTTATTTTAAATTTTGACATTTGAAAGTAAACATATTGAAATGTTTTACCTCACAATTGCAATTCTTATGCAATTGACTTCTAATTGAGGTTTTAAACCTCTTAGCATTGGAGTTTTCAACTCCTTTACTTTCATTTCTCTTGACAACCTCCTTAATAGGAGTAGCTTTGAGAAATTTATGGTCTTTTAATGAAGGAGTATTTTCGTCATAGCCAATACATTTCATATCAAATTTGAGTTTTGGGCATTTAAGAATACTATCAATTTTAATGCCATCCTTTTTAAATTTTGAAAGGTTTTCTTTTAAAAGGTCATTTTCTTTTTTCAAATTCTCATTTTTCAAATAAAAATCTTCATTTTCCTTTTTCAAGGATTCATTTAACATTGAAATATTTAAAACAACTTCAGATGATTTTTGAAACTCCCTTTTAGATGAACTTAAATAATCTACATCCATTTTCAAGCAACCTATCTCATTTATCAAAGTTAAGTTTTTAGATTTAAAAACTTTATTTTCCCTAGCCAATTGCTGACATTTAACAAGAAGTTCCTTTAAGGCACTTTCCTCATCATCAAACTCATTATCAATAGATTGGTTAGAAGTGCTTACCTTATTAAGAGCTTCTTTATCATCCATTGCCATGAAGCAAAATCTAGCAATATACTCTCCATCATCCAATTTTCTTTCATCATCCTAAGTAGCTTTGAAAGCTTTCTTCTTGGATGGTTTTGATGGTCTCTTCAATCTAGGACATTTACTCTTCATATGTCCTTTGCTTGTAGATTCTTTTTTTTCACTTGCTTCCTTAATGGCTTTGAAAGCTAATCCTATTCCAACATCTTGTGTTACACCCACATTAGAGACCCTAGGAGTTATACACGATTGTGTATGTCTTTGTTAATGAATGCTCATATTGCATGATGTATATTATGTGTATATGTGCTATGAATGGATGTATAATGAGGATGACGTGCTTGAGTGTATTTATGTTGCATTGAATGTGTGTGTATGTATTTATAAGTTTGATTGTGTGTCATCGCCTTATTGGGAAGCGTGTCTTCTCGGTTGGATGAGGGACGGCTTGTGTATGTGATTGGTATGCGTTATGTTAGGTATAGCCCTTATACTGGTATAGGGGTAGATGTCGGAGCGGAGCGGAGAGAGCGAGTGGAGCGTAGCGTAACGAGCGAACGGAGCGGAGCGACGACATCTGCCCATCAAGGGGGAAATTCGTGAGTAATGGGTCGGGGTGCGGGGGCGGAGCCCCCGCGGTACGGTAAAGGGGTATTTTGGTAGTGTGTATCAGGTTAGTTAGGAGGTTTGGGAGCGTTACAGGTGAGTTTGGCATGCCAATAGGCATGTTATGCATTTTTAGTGAGTGGTACGGGTGTACGGTTTGGCCGTACGGTCGTACGAGGCAAGCAAAAACAAGGAATTGAGGGCCTCGAGTTCGTACGGGGGTACTAGGGGGGCGTACGGCCGTACCGCAACTCGTAGGAATCAGATTGCTCGCAGGAAAATTTTAGTTTGTCAGGTGAACAGTACCCATATGGGCGTACCAATTGGGTGGTACGGCTGTACGGCAACTCGCAGGTTTCTGGTTTGTCAGGCTTGTAGAGTCGGTACGGGTGTACCAATGTCCGTACGGCCGTACGCGACGCTAAATTTGACTTTTAAGGCAGAAAATAGACAGTTTTCATTAGTTTTCTCCCTTATTTTCCTAAGCTAAACATCCTAAACCCTACCAAATCACCTCCTTAAAGATTCTAAAAGTCGCTAGCGTCCGAGAACATGAAGTAAAAGTTGATTACAAGTAAAGGCAGGATTACCGGCTATAGCTAGAGGTTGCTTGCGTTTGAGGTTAGTGCTAGTTTTATGTGTTAAGCCATTTTCGGCTTGTTTCCGATTGCCATAAGATGTAAACTACGTCTAGGCATATGATTTTGATATGAATGCTATCCTTGTGCTATGATATGTGATGGATATTGATTCTGATGCTTGGAATGTTATGATTTCCTTGCCGAATGCTATATTTAATGCCCCAATTGTTTAGTTCGAGGGGTAAATGAATGAATGATATGATCATTTGCATAATGATGACGGATGAATGATGAAAGAGTGAAAAGAAAATGAGAAATGAGGGTAGAGCTCAGCTCTGGGCACACTGGATCAAAATGAATGGAATTCCTATGGGAATTATGATATAAATATTCTCCTGAGGCGGGAGATGGATATAGAGTACAGGGCACTCAGATAAATGGCCGCCTATGGGCGATGAGTACCGGTACCTATCGGGATCCAGTGTGTGCGAAAGAAATGTGCACAATTCAGGAAAACAAGAGTGAATGAGGGTGAAGGATAAAAGCATTGATATTGCATTGCATTAGATGTACAGATTGGAATGCTTGCTATGATGTTTATGATGAATTGTTATATGTTTAATGCTTGGTTATATATGTTCTAGCACCACTGAGTTTATCTCAGCGTTTGTCATTTGATGAACGTAGGTTCAGAGCCCACAAGAGAGCGATCAGAGAAGGATTAGAGGTTGTCAGCAGAGACGGATTGATCTCTATTCGGTACGGGACTCCTGAGGGATACTCCGGCTTCTTTTTGGTCGTGTAGCTAGGGTGTGGCAGTAGTTATGTTGTATTGTACAGTTATGTACTTTTGTATAGCTTTTGGTGGTTTATTGTATGCACTCACTTATTGTATAACAGGTTTTATATTAATGAAATACGGTATTGCCTGTTATTGAATTGAATGTTGCATGAGTGTATGTTCATGGATCCCAGGTTTATGTATGTGGATCACGTTGATTCCGCCGCACAACCACCATTAGGCTTAGAGTGTGTCCCCATACGACGTTCATACGAGGTATCCATGGCGGTGCAGGCACTGGTCTTCTTCTGGGGGCCACTGTCTATGTCGCGGGAGCATGTCCTCCTGGGTATGGGCCGGGTGTGACATATTAAAGTAGAAACTAAAGAAAACAGACGTTAACGCTTTACTGCAACAAGGAAGGTCACTTCCTGGGGTTTAGGGTGGGTTTTAGGAGTTTAGGCTAAGGAAACATAAGCAAAAGGCTTATGTTTATCTGTTTAAAAAGTCAGTTTTAAGTCGCATACGACCGTACCAGGCCCGTACCAACCCAAAAACCCTGACAAACTAAAATCCTGTGAGAGACGATACGCCCGTACGTCCACAACTCACCTGACAAACCCAATTTCCTGCGAGCACGCGTACGACCGGACCACCCTTTGGTACGCCTGTACGACCTCCAGAAGCCAAAACCCCTCATCTCCCCTACTCAGTATGACCGTACGGATCCCCGTACACCTGTACCATACTCCACTCTCCTCTTCCCACCATTCTAACTCACTCCCCTGCCACCTAAAACACCAAAACACATATAATACATGCATGCAATCATTCACACACCTTACATACATACAAATATACATAGCAGCACGTCATCACGATGTATACACCGCCATAAATACACCGCATATACGCATGCATTCGTATAAAAATCCTAGGGTATCAAAAGCGGATGTGACAAATCTTCCCCCCTAAAAAGAATTTCATCCCTAAAATTCAAGTCTAACAACCTCGACCTCTCTAAGATACAAACCAGAAACATTACCTGTTACCGGATCCGCAGCATGTGACTGCTCATTCTGGCGCAGATTGTAAACTCTTGCTAGTCCTCCGTGAGGTTGATTTACTGACCCCTGACTACCATGTCTCGTAGTATTGTCTCGGCTTCTATCCACTCCTTTGCTCCCCTGCTCTGTCTGTGAAACCCCAGGCAAAGAGCGAATAACAGGATACTGGATACGGCTGATGGGAACCACCCTCGACGGCTGTATACTCGGACCTCACTGTCCGATTGGGACACTCCCGAGCAATGAGCCTTCCCAATTTGGTTTGAATTTTCCATGTGGATTGTGGATAGCTAGTTTGACTTGCTTCAGAACCAAGTTTCCTTCCTATATAGTAATAAACTTGACCTTTCTGTTGAATACATTTGCCATGTGCTTCTTGTAAAACTGTAGATGATAGAGAGCCTTCAGCCGCTTCTCATCAATAGTAACCAGCTGTTCGTACCTGGCCCTTTTCCACTCAGCCTTTAGCAATTGAGATTCTAGAATAACACAAAGTGACTTTTGCTCCACTTCAATTGGCAACATGGCTTCTGTCCCATAAACTAGAGAGTAGGGGCTAGTACCTGTAGGATTCCTTACAGTGGTTTGGTAACCCCATAAGGTAAATGGTAACTGCTCATGTCAATCTTTGTAAGTCTGCACTATCTTGGCTAAGATTCATTTGATTGTCTTATTAGCCACTTCAACTACCCTATTAGCTTGAGGGTGATATAGAGAGGATCGGTTATGCTCGATCCCATATCTTTCTAGCAAGTCAACCATTTGGCCTTGAAACTACACTCCATTATCAGACACCAAGTGATGTGGTACCCCATATAGGCATACGAGATTTTTCTCTATAAATTTGGCAACCTACTTTGCCCCCAGTTTATCATAGGATTCTACGTCCATCCATTTAGAGAAGTAGTCAACAGCCACCAATATGTACCGATGTCTGTTAGAAGCATTAGGATGAATTTCACCTATGATGTCAATTCCCCAAGCTGAGAATGGCCAAGGCATTGTCAAGTTCTATAATTTGACTGGTGGTATATGACTCAGATCTCTGTGAATCTAGAATTCATGACATCTTTGTACAAACTGTATGTAGTCTATCTCTATAGTGAGTCAGAAATACCCTTGGCATAGGATCTTCCTGTAAAGAGCGAATCCATTCATGTAGGACCTATATGCACCAACGTGTACTGTCTGCATGACTGATTTGATCTCCTTCCACGATATGCATCAAAGTTATAGACCATCAATTGTTCTTCTATAGAGAACACCCTAGTGCTAGGTAAAGTTAGTTGCTAGTCTGCGTAGAGCTAGCTTGTCAGTCTTGTTAGCTTCTTTCGAAATAAGCACTGGTTTTAAGAAAATTCATGATATCTGCGTACTATGGGGTCCCGTCTTACTGGTCTACACCATAACCCATTCTTCTTCATAGTAAGGAATCCTCCACTACTTGATGAATACAGGCCAAACTTGACTCTGCGGTCGCTCACAAACTAAGGCCAATGTGGCCAAAGCATCAGCCATCTGATTCTCTTCAGGTAGCATGTGAATAAATTGGCATGAGCTGAAATTGTAAACCATGAGCTTCATGTATTCAGTATAAGGCTTAAGCCTTTCTTCTTTGACATCCCACTCGGCTGTGGATTGGTGAATGATAAGCATCGAATCATCGAATATCTCAACATCTTGGGCACCAATCATTAGCAATGATTCAAGCTTGAATAGACGTGCTTTATACTTAGCCATATTGTTGGTAATTAGAAAGCTCAATCGCTTTGAAAGCATAATTAGTTCATCTTCAGGAGTGATTAGCATAACCCCTATACCTGCACCTCTTCTATTGACTGTGCTGTTAAAGTGCAATTGCCATTTCTGGACGTTAACTGTTCCAAGTGCTCATCTAGAAATTCTAGTTCAAAGGTCTCCGAGTCATCTATCGGCATGGATACTAAGAATTTGGCAATCGCTCTTCCTTTGATTACCTTGGTAGTGATGTACCACACATCAAACTTTGATAACAAGATTAGCCACCTGGAGAGTTTCCTTGCCAGCGAAGGAGCTTTGTACAAGTATTTCATAGGATCGACCTTGGATATCGCCTAAACTTGGTATGACTAGAAGTAATGTCTGAGTTTCTTGGTGACCCAGACTATAACCATGCATAGCTTCTCAACAGTGTTGTACTTACATTTTATCGGTAACAGCTTCTTACTCAAGTAGTAGATAGCATGTTTGACTCCGAATTTGTTCTTCTGAGCCATCATAACACCCACTAATTCCTCTTCTAAGGCTAGATACAGTAGTAATGGTTTTCTTGACCAAGGTGGTTGCAGGATCGGTGGGTTGGAGAGATAATGTTCACCCTCTCAAATGTGAACTGTCAATTCTCATCCCAAACCATAGGTTGGTTTTTCCTCAAAAGCTTGAAGATGGGCTCATACATGGTAGTGAGCTTGGCGATGAATATGCTAATGTACTAGAGCTTTCCTAGGAATCCCCTGACTTTGGTCTCAGTTCTAGGAATAGGCATCTCATAGATCAACTTTGCCTTATCCGGATCCACTTCAATACCCCTCTGACTGATAATGTGACCCAACAGCTTGCTAAACATCACCCCAAATATGCGCTTCTTTGGATTCAACTTGAGCCCGTATTTCTCAACCCATATGAGAAATCTATCAAGAACAGCTGGATGCTCTTCTCTGGTGGAAGATTTCACCATCATGTCATCCACATAGACTTCAAACTCCTTGTGGATTAAATTATGCAACAGGGTTGTTATAGCTCTCTATAGGTAGCACCTGCATTTTTCAATCCAAAGGGAATGACCTTGTAGCAATAAGTCCCCTATTCTGTGATGAAAGCTGTTTTCACTTTATCAGTGATAGCCATTAGGATTTGGTTATACCTAGAAAATCCATCAGCAAAGGAATACATAGTGCTAGTAGCTGTACTATTGATTAACATGTCGATATGAGGTAAAGGAAAGTCATCCTTTGGGCATGCTTTGTTCAGATCCTTGTAGTCTACGCATACTCTAACCTTGCCATCTTTCTTGGGAACTAGAACTACATTGGCCAACCATTCTGGATAGTTGACCACTTCAAAGAACTTGGTATCCAATTGCTTTTAGACATCCTCTTTAACTTTCTAAGCCCATTCTAGTTGGAGGTGATGTAGCTTCTACTTAACTGGATTGAACCTAGGCTTGGTTGGAATTCTGTGTTCCATAATAGTTCTGTCGACACCCGACATATCTTTATAGCCTATAGCAAAGGCTTTTATATGATTTTTCAATGCGCTTATTATTTCTGGTCTCTCTTCACAGGTCAAGTCTGATGTAATCTAGAGTATACAAGGTTTATCATCTATGTTAATGTTAACATTTTCAATGCAGGATGCGTTAATGTCAAAAATGCTCATATAATGTTCATGCTCATGCATAATGCCATCAAAATACACATCGTAAACATAAGCAAAGTTATTCTTCATTGCATTATATTTAGATAGGATTACATTATCATTAAATAAAATAGCAATTAGTACATCAATGTCCTCATACAATAATTCCTCAAAGGTGCAATCCACCATAGTAGCAATATCTTCATAGACCTGTAGCAGTAGGTCCTCCATGTCCAAGTTCTATAACTTGGCTCCCAGCGCAGTGACTATAGTGATTTTCGGCTCCAGGCAGCTGGTGGTGAGATCAGTAACATCATCAAAGATCTAAAAAGTGTCATCAGGGTTGATGATGTAAGAAGTGGCAACGACCTTCTCAATTATTGTCAAGGCTGATAGATCATAGACATCACCAACGATGGCAAACTGCTGATCAAAGAAGTCATCTGAGTTGAGCAACTCAGAGGGATGGTCATGTTGTGTATCTTCTTGAATGAAGATAACCATCTTGCACTCCTCTAGCTTATTTGAAGTATAAGGATTGAACCCAATGCAATACCTTTCCTCCCACATGGCTTTAGGAATGTCAAACTCTACCAAACCTTGCTGATACTGGCCTAAAACTTTTCCAAGCATAAAGTTCATCATTTGCATCATCCTCTCCATAGTGGGACTAGGTTGGTATGAGTATGATTCAGGCTCTCTGATGGTAGTGATCTGAAAACCAATCATGAGAGGGATATCTTCCTCGATGCAGGCTAAAGCAACCTTATCATCAACTGTAATGGTAACCACACCCTCATTATGTGGAAACTTGATCTTCTGATGCAAGGTGGATGGCACACCTCTTAGGGGATAGAACCATGGTTAGCCTAATTATAAAGTAAACGATACTGGAATGCTAAGAACTGTAAACTCCACCACTGATTCAATCGGCCTAATAGTGACAGTGGTAGTGAAGGTACCAGTAATCTCATGTTTAGACTCATCATAGGCTCTGATGATAGTCTTACATGGCTTCAAGTCTAAAAGCTGAACCCTGATCTTGGGTAATACCTTGAGAGGGCAAACGTTGATGCCAGAACTGTCATCCACCATGACATAGGGAGTGGCAAAGTTCATGATATTCACCCTAATGAAGAGTGCTTTGTTATGATGAATACCCTCGACTGGTAGATCTGTATCAGAGAAAGTTATCATATTGGATGGTAATTCCTGATTTACTAACTGACTCTTCATGCTGAAGGTAGAGGGAGATAGAGAGTGCTTGGATGACAGCCCATTGATGTTGTTGGGAGGATAGTACCAAGTCCCAAATGCTGATATTAGCTTGTGTCTTCTTCAATTGCTTGATGATAACATTATCAGGTTGAGTAACCCGATTAGCTGGTTGTGGAGAAAGAACATTGCTTAGACTAGCTTCATCCTCTATGGGTCTAGCCTTGGTTGGCTTTTTTAGAGCTTCTGACTTCTTCCCAAGGTCGAGAGGAGTGAACGCCTTACCACTACGAGTCATGTTACAGACTTGAGAGGACATCCTATTAGCACCTAACCTCTTCTGCTGCTTGGATGGTTTAGGCCCTGGCTTAGTTGCCTTAAAAGTCTTGGCTGACTTACCCTTCTTGGAACCCTAAACCTCTAATTATTCAGGTTTAGAGGAATCTTGAGTAACTGCAAACTCATCTTCTGAATTGTCATATCATATATCAATGACACCAATGTTAAACCCACTACCTGGTCAGAAGGTAATGGTAGGTAGTTGAGCAATTTCCTCACAATTGAGGGGAGAAAAGGAGTTGAGGACCAGGGATTCTAGTAACCCTGATTAGAGTATGTAGGTGTGATTGGTTTTATGGTAGTTAGGCAACATGTTTATTTTGGTTGATGGTTTGGATTTCTCGAGGTTTTCGAGTTCACCAAAGTCAATAAGGTTCTGAATGACTAGTTTGAGAGAGCGATAGTCATCAGTGTTATGGCTATAATACTGGTGATAATGGTAGTAAGTTTTGGTGTCCACCGAGGCTGGGGGTGGTGTTTTAAAGTTTAGCTTAAGTGGCTTGATGAGCTTGGCTTTGAGGAGGCACCCAAAAACCTTAGAAAGTAGCATTCCAAGATTTGAGAACCTCTAGGATGGAGTAGTGTTTCAGAGTATGGGGTTTGGTGTTTGCAGGGTATTGATGTAGTAGGGCTTTTGCTGTGTTTGAATGTACGTGATAGTTTTGGGTTTAAAGAAGGAAGGCTCATTCTTCTTCCCCTCGGCTTGCTCAATCTGTTGGCCGACAAAGTAGATGTTCTCAAAGGTGTGGAATGTTTGATACTTCAGCTTATCCTAGTAGAATGGCAATGGCCCCATAATAAGCTTATTAATCATATATGATTTAGATGGCTTCTATCTAACCAGTGCAGCTTTGTCCATTCATCTGCTAAAGTAATCTATGAAGGACTCATTGGTTTTCTGCTTAACCATTTCCAAATCCATGAGTGTTACATCAAATCGGGACTTGAACCCATATTATTTACAAAAAGTAGTACAAAGAGGCTTCCACTCGACTGTGGTTTCCTTGTTCAGACTGTGATACCAGGCCAGTGCTAGTCCCTTTAGTGAGATGAAGAAGAGTCAGATTATTTGATCGTCCGATAAGTTTGTAGTGCTCATCATCATGGTGTAGGTCTTGAGATGATTCTTTGGATCCCCAACTCCACTATACTTGGCAACATCTAAGATCTTGAACTTGGTAGGCAACCCTTTGATAGCCTGGACAGAGAATTCATCAAAGTCAAGATCAGACTTCATGCTTTTGGTCTTCATGATAAACTGTAGTTGTTATATCTTCTGCTCTAGGACAGAGGTCTCAGATTTCTGAACATCATGCATATGGAGTGAAACATCATCATTAGTCTTGACATTATACAAGTTGACACCTTTCCCCTTTTCCTTGATAGGAGCTGGTGTGGTGATGAAGTCACTAGGACTGAGAGCCTCCTGTATCTGCTATTGTAGGAGGGTCTTGAAGTCATCATTCAGGAGCTTGTTCATCGATTGATTAATTAGCTACTGAACTGCAGCAAGTAAAGCATCATCTAACACTGAAGCAGGAGTGTTTAACGTGGATGTGACATTTCTAGCTAGCTGTGAGTCTGACATGGTCTGTACATGATAAAGAGAGTCAGCATGGATGCATGAGTATGCATATGGTATTATGTGTGGTGCATGTGATTTGACACATAGGATGTTTACATGACCTATGCTAAGAAACATTTAGCATTATGGCTGTGAAGTAAAATTGATTAGTATGCGTATGCGTTGGATGGACATGATACATCATGTAGGATGTATGCATGACCTATGCTAGGAAACATCTAACATTATGGCTGTAAATGGAAACTTGTTAGAGAAAATTGCATGAGTATGCATGTATATTTGGACAAAAAACATGAGAATAGTTAGTGAACATGTAGCATATAACAGCGCTCCCTGTGTCACGCCTTACCGTAACATGCTCCCGTAAAATAATTAATGATCCCCAATACGTGGAAACCACTAATTACTCTACAAGGGATTTCTATGAACTTTTTTTTTTAATTTGTGTTTACCTGTTTATAAACTAACGGTGCGTCGTACTAGTTCTTTGCGGAAGACTTAGTCCCTGAGTTACAAATTTAAACTTTATGTCATACAGATTAATTTAATTAATTAATTGACTTCACTCCTAACCAAGTCC
>CANYBF010285107.1:0-11792 GCA_948192965.1 Dalechampia spathulata
TGACTTAAGCTGAAAGGGTTTCAGCTTAACCTAATTTTGGAGTATAAATATGTTGTTATAACCAAAATTAGGTCAAGCCACACCATTCTTCTTCCTTTGGCCAAAATTATACTCTTCTGCAGAAGGAGAATTCGGCCTTCATAAGAGTAATTGTGAGGAAGACAAAAATTTCATAAGATTTTTCTTCTTTTTCTTTGCTAGTTCACAGGAAAGGAGATAGAAGAAATTGGTTGCTTGCTTGGACTTCCTTGTTTCATGTGGATACTATTGGAGGCTGCCTACCTTGGTATTTTTTGGTTTGCTACAACCATAAATGCTTTAGAGATAAAGAACAATAGACATCTGCATTGAATGTAAGAGTTACTATGAAACTGTCACTTCTAATCTCTAAACTGGTTTCTCTGTGTTTTGATGCAAAGATCTTCTTTTGGTTTGTTGTTTTAAAATGAAAATTTTAAATTTCTTTTGCTGATTAATCACTAAATAAACCAATAACTAGTGCATCAGGGGCACAGAAGAGGGGTAGTTTTCGAGGTTCCTTTCCATCCCAAGGTTTGAGATTTAGACCACTAGCTCCACACAGACCTCAGAGTGCACCAAGTATTGGTCGTGGGAACCCTGCACCAGTAATTCCTACATATCCTACTTCTGGAAGAAATCATTCTGGTATTTGTAGAATGGGTACCAGTGTATGTTACAGACGTGGAGAAGCTTGAAATTTTGCTAGGGAATGTCCTCATGGTAATCCAATACCGGTTCATACAGTTGCTGAAGGAAGAACCTATCAATCTGCTGCTGGATTTTGACCTGGTATAGGAGCATCAACTAGTAGTCAATTCCATAGAGGCAGAGGTAGAGGTCATGGTGGCGACCGAATGAGTAGTCCTAGTTCAGTGAACCAGAATATGGAGGCCCCAGCTAGAGTATATCATCTACAACCCAAGGAGGAATTACAAGCTACTGATGTGGTGATTGGCAATTTTCATATTCTTAATCATGTTATGCTTGTATTATTTGACCCTGAAGCTAGTCATTCATTCATTAACACTTGAACTGCATGCTTATTAGACATCACCAGTGAGAAATTGGGTTATGAAATGCTAGTATCTAGCCCATTAGGAAAGGATGCTGTGGTAAATCGAATCTATCGTAATTGTCCATTGATTCTCCAAGGGGTGACTTTTTCCACTGATGTGATTGAGATACCATTCACTGAATATGATGTTATACTTGGCATGGATTGGCTATCTAAATATTAAGCGGTCATGGATTGTAAGAGGAAAATTATTTCGTTTCAACATCCAGAGTATCAGATGGTGCTTATTCAGGGAATTAAACCATCAATGCTTTACAGTCTGATTTCAGGAACAGATGCTCAAAAGTTGCTAAGACAGGGATATGAAGCGGTATTGGCATATGTGGTGGATACTAAACAAAAGGGGTTGAAATTGTCAAAAATTTCAATAGTGAGAGATTTTCCTGATGTATTTCTAGAGGAATTACCGGGATTACCTCCGGTAAGAGAAGTTGAATTTGAGATTGAGATGATACCTGGAACAGAACCAATCTCAATACCCCTTATCACATGGCACCAATGGAGTTAAAGGAGCTTAAGGGGCAATTACAAGAGTTATTAGACAAGGGATTCATTCGACCGAGTGTATCGCCTTGGGAGCTCCTGTTTTATCTGTGAAAAAGAATGATGGTACTATGCGGATGTGTATTGACTACTGACAACTGAATAAGGTGACCATCAAAAATCGTTATCCTTTACCTCAAATTGATGATTTATTTGATCAGTTGAAAGGAGCGACTGTCTTTTCTAAGATAGATTTGAGATCGGGTTATCACCAGTTGAGAGTTAAAGAGAATAGCATTTCAAAGATGGCTTTTCGCACAAGATATGGTCACTATGAATTTTTAGTCATGCCTTTTGGGTTGACTAATGCACCTGCTGCTTTCATGGCTCTAATGAACACAATTCTTAAGGAGTATCTTGATCAATTTATTGTTGTATTCATTGATGATATTCTTATTTATTCTCGAGATCAAGAAGAGCATGATAGACATCTGCGTCTGGTGTTACATTTGATGAGGGAGAAACAGCTTTATGGCAAGTTGTCTAAATGTTCTTTCTGGTTGGATCAAGTTTGTTTCTTGGGTCATGTGATTTCAGCTGATGGTATTGTTGTGGATCCAAGTAAGATTGAGGCTGTTGTTAACTGGCAAGCACCTAAATCTGTCACTGAGGTGCGTAGTTTTCTTGGATTAGTTGGATATTACAGACATTTTGTCAAGGGATTTTCCATGATCGTGATTCCATTAACGATACTTTTGAGGAAGGATGTTCCTTTTGAATGGATGGAGAACTGCCATAAGAGCTTTGATAAGTTGAAACAATGTTTGACTCAAGCACCTGTGTTAATTTTGCCTACTCCAGGTAAAGATTATATGGTGTACAGCGATGTTTCACTCAATGGTCTAGGTTGTGTTCTGATGCAAGAAAGGAAGCTAATAGCTTATGCTTCTAGGCAACTTAAACCGCATGAACGAAATTATCCAACTCATGATCTGGAGTTAGCTGCCATAGTGTTTGCTTTGAAAATATGGCGTCATTATCTTTATGGTGAAAAATGTTACATCTACACCGATCATAAGAGTTTGAAGTATTTGGGAGTACAGAAGGAGTTGAATCTAAGACAGAGGCGATGGCTCGAATTGATCAAATATTATGATTGTTTTATTAATTATCATCCTAGAAGGGCTAATTTGGTAGCTGATGCACTAAGTCGAAAGACTTTCTCTACACTACAACAGTCACCGTTAATGCTAGTACAAGAGATTCGGAGACTCAATGCCTTATTGACTGTGCAATCAGATGGTATTCTGGCAGAACTACAGTTACATGTGAAACCATTATTGACATATCATATTAAGGAAGTTGCTTCTATTGATGAAGAGTATCAAAAACAGATGGGAAAGATTACATTGGGTAATCAGAAGGTTTTCACCTTGGATTCTGATGGTTTGTTGAGGGACAGAGATGGCCTTTATATTCCTACAGATGAGGAGTTAAAGAGACAGATTTTGGATGAAGCTCATAATCGCTTATATTCATATCATCCAGGAGGTACCAAAATGTATAGAGATTTGAAGATAACCTATTGGTGGGTAGGTATGAAGCGAGACATAGTAGAATTTGTTTCAAAATGTTTAGTATGTCAGCGAGTGAAGGCTAAACATCAGGTGCCTGCAGGATTGTTACACCCTTTATCTATTCCGAAATGGAAATGGGATAGAGTGATAATGGATTTTGTCACAGGGTTACCTATGACACAGGGTAAACATAACGTCGTATGGGTCATTGTTGATAGATTGACAAAGACCGCACATTTTATTCCTGTTCGGATGGATTACAGTTTAGAACGATTGGCAAAGATATACATCAGGGAGATAGTAAGACTTCATGGAGTACCATCATCTATTGTTTCTGATCGAGACCCATGGTTTAGAACGATTGGCAAAGATATACATCAGAGAGATAGTAAGACTTCATGGAGTACCATCATCAGGGAGATAGTAACTTACTGTTTATCAAGGAATAGTATTTAAACAAGACATGATGTAGTTAGATATTAAAAATAATATAATAATAAGAATCATAGATAAATAAATAAAATAATTATAATTAATGATTTGATTCTAGATTAAAATGTTAAAAATAAATTAATTAAGAAGTATTCCTTATGGTAAATATAATGTTATGTTCAATATTATGAGAATTAAGTTAACTTAACGATTTCTATTAAATGATTAAAGTTTATTCTTAAGAGTATATGTTTTGCCAAACTCTAAAATTAGTAAAGTATTATTATTTTGAATAGTAAGTTAATAATAATAATAATAATAATAATAATATAAATCTATATATTAGGATGACTAAGGATAAATTTAATTTCTAATAAGAAATTATTATGCATTTTTTTTTAAATAGGTCAACCAGAGGAAAATATTCACGTATCATCCAACGATATAAATCAGGAAAAAGACATACCAGGTTTGTGCTAGTATATATGAAATCCTCGATCATTAATTGATCAAAGAGGCAAAGGTTTAGTGTTTTAATTTAAAATTTAGTATTATACATTTCATAATCATATGGCATTTCACATGATTCATAACATGGCATGACATAGTGGAATAAGGTGGTAAGGAAATAAGAAGTATTATAAAAAGGCTATATGACTATTATCGGGCAAAAATGATATTAATTCCTATGGGAATTAAATGAGTATGATATCATGAAAAAGAGTTAACAGAAATTGAAAAGCTAAATGAAAAATGAGCTCATAAAAAGAGAAGTACAGTGACAATATATTGAAAGCCCGGAAAATGCGCATATGGATTAAATGAGGATAAGAAGGAGAATGTACAACATGATTGCATTCTCATCAAAAGGCATTATGCATAAAGATTGGCATCAAGTAATATGTTATGATACATGAAATTTATCCTATATAAATAATTAATATGCATAGAAATTCATCAACAGTCATGATAGAAATCTATTTGCATGTGTAAAATGACATCCAAAGGAAATGATCAGTTTACTTCATCTAAATGACAGGAAATATCATGAATTATAAATGCCATGGATGTTAATGTTATGAATATAAAACCTTATCATTATATGTATTGCACGTTATGTATAGCACCACTGAGTTTTATAGTCAGCGTTTGTCAATGGATAAACGCAGGAACAAGCAAAGCTGCGGAAGAGAAACGTTAGTGGTAGTAGCAGGACCAACAACTTCTGTGTGGTAATAAAAATTATTATAGACTTCTTATAAGTTATAATCGTGCAAGGTTTTATAAAAGTATTTTAGCAATACATCGAAAACTGATATCTCATAAACTTGTAATAATGTGTGAATAATTATGTCAAAAAAAATGTATGTATTATATAATGAATGTTTACTTTAATCAGGGACCGTTACAATGACTAATAAAAAGAAGAAAAAAAAATTTCACTATGAATGTATGGAATCCCTTGTTGGATGATTATTAATTTTCTTGATAGAAAATTTGTAATCATTCTACGGGAGCATGTTACGTAGCCAAAAGATGTGACACATCAGATCCTAGGATTGTATTACAGCATACAAAAAAGCAAAGTTGATGGAGAATTATTAGAATGTCTTCAAGTCTTAGAGTTCAAACTCACCTAGTCGACTCCACTTAGTATCACCTTATTGGTGGGAAGCAGCATGGAAACTATATAGTAATTGATAAGTCATTATCTATTCCTGGAAGGAAGAATGTAAAGGTTATGTTTTAGCAGTGGAACAAAACACAAAAGCATTCTTACACAAGAATGATAGCAAACACATATAGGTTTCATTAATAAATCCAAACATATACAAAGTTTGAGCCATCAAGAACATTCAACATTTTGTACACCCACATCCCGAGTGTACTAGGCTCATCATCCATGAAAGGCTACAATATTCTACACTACTCAATGTTCTATTATAGAAGCTACATAGTTATTATGTCATGCATATGGAATCAAGGATCGCATATACTCTATACATCATCATCACTCGATTGCTCCTCCTCTGGAGTGGGATGATCCGGGACCTCAATGTTGTATTGCTCTAAGTAAGCAATTCTGATCCTCTTTCTTCAAGTGCCAACTCATCTGCATTACATAATTGTATAAACATTTAAGTCATACATACATGCATGAGAATCATGAATATAATAATAATAGTTACATACCTAGATGTCAAACATCTTAGAGTTATGATATCAGTACAGTACCATCAACAGTTGAGTTGCATCAACCATAGCATCCCAAGGCACCTATATAGGTTAAGTACAATCAAATTAATAGAATCTTAAGTATGCCAATGCACTTTAATTACTCAAATGAGTGATGTTTAATGCATCAAACTCAATCTCATCCCTCATTAGCATCAAGAAGGATGGCCCATATGAGCATCCTAGCTCATCATGCATATAGATGAATGGATTATGAGGCCATATTCCCTTGATAAAGCCCTGGGGATACTTATAACCATGAGGTACATCAAGACTATCGGGCGATGGTCTTGATGGTATCACTCTAGATGTAGCATTATGTGATCTTATTAATGTGTACCAACCTGTGAGAGTGCCAATTAATAGTTATTGGTATCCCATAAAGATGCACTTGGTAAATGAGGCCTCCCATAATAATTTTTGAATTTTTAGAGCCCATTTTCCTTATGGAGTCTAATTTTATAACCCATGGCATCTAAAAAATGTTAAAAATCAGTAAAAAGCCAATACACCAATATTCAAAAATTCAAGTATTTTCTTAAAGCCATTTCAATACCAATTTCTCTGATAAATTATGTTTCTTGTTTGCCAAAGATAAAAGATTATTACTACAAATGATCAATTTGGTCAAATCATTGACCAAATAGTGTTGAACCCAAGAAATAGATCTTGAGTGCTAGCTTCAAGGATGTTAGGCACATGTATGATTGCACAAGCATAGATCCAATAATTTATCACCTCAAATCAAGTAGTTGATTAACTTGATCCTATATTTGACCTGTTGATCCAACAACAATCATTGAATCAAGTATTTGATTCATAAACCCTAATAATATGCACTTGAATGCAATCTTTAAGTGATTTTTGAGCCTCATAAAAAATCCATTGGTCAAGCTATTGACCATTAGTTAGTTTTGATTGCCTTGCCTAAGCACCAAGTTATGGATCTCAACAATAGTGTCCTTAGAGAGTCAGCTTTGATCTTTTATAGACATGGATTGCAACCCTCAACATGAGCACCGTTTGGATCAACCTTGATTGTTTGCCTGAGCATTAGGCTCCTAGTTACTATACTAGACTACAAGCCTCAGCATGAGCACCATTTTTGATCAACCTTAATCACTTGCCTGAGCATCAGGCTCCCAATTACTGCACTGGATTGTAAGCCTTGGCATGAGTATCCTCAGTAAGTTACATTGTATCTCTAGTCAAGCCTCAACACAAGCATCAATTAGACATTATACCATGCCTCTAGGAGAAAATTCATGTTATTATTAGGTCTCATTTTGATAACTTTTATTTATATCACTCTAAAATGGTCATAATTAGAGGGTAACCTATACACCCTGAATTTTCACTTACATGCTACATCCTTGAGTTTTCTTTGATACAACTTAGTACATGTCCTTATTATCAAACCCAAATTTCATACATACATTTTCGTCTCCTACAAAAGTTCTAGATATATAGAGCATGTTACTTTTGGCATGTGGAGGGCTAAGCATGTTATATGAGTTTCTTGATGTGTAAAGCATATAATGCTACATGCTACATATATTTAGTTGAAATGCATGAGTGCATGGTCTTGTCCCATGCAAATCTAATATACAACATATGCCTCCATGCCATATTGGCATGCAAGGAGTGGGGCACACAAAGCATCTGTTTCCTAATGTGTAGAGCATATACTGTTACATATTACGTACATCCCCTATTTCTACACTACATGTTACGTACATCACATTTAAATTTCTAGAATCCCACGTTGCTAATCTATTTCAGGCAAACCCTACCTTCCTTCTATAAATATAACTTGGGTTTTTATGGGAAAAGGATCCAAATTTTTATAATTAAGGCAAAATTATGCCAAAATCATTTCTCACTTAATTAAACACTTATTAAGTTCATAATTAGGTAATTAGTAACTAATTAATTATACCTAAACCCTTAACTACATTTCAAATCATGATTAAGGCATCATTAACTTTGGTGAGTGTTAGAAATTTTCTTCCTTCTTCCTTTTTCTTCATTTCTTAATGGGTTTGCTTGATTTTTATTAATTAGCATCAATTAATGAATGTAACAGTAGCATTCACAGCTTGAAAATAGCTAGAATGATCTATAATAGCTTAACATTCATCTATTTTAGCATTTTAGTTCATATTTTTACTTTAGAATATGATTTCATTCTTTTTGGGAAGTTGTATGGTGCATGTCTACCTATGTGTTGCACATATAGCCCTCCTTTCTACTACATGCTTTAGATGTCATGCTATATGTTGTATAAATCACCTTCAGTATCATTTATGATTGTATTATGATCTAAATTCATCATACATCATTGCAATTTGGTTAATTTTGGTGTCAAAATTGATTTTTAAGTTAAATGCCAATTCTAATTTGATTAAGTTGTAATTGAGATAATTGAGATTGAATTGGATATTGAATCTATTTCCAATTGATTTGTCATGTTATTGGAATCTTTCAAGTTCAATTCTCATGATCAATTTTATTAATTTTTGCCTAAAACTTATTTTACTTAATTCTTAATTAAATACCATTTTAATTATAATTTGTCATCGCTTCACATGATAAGACTCAATTTGGATATGAACTTATTTTTGAATGATGCTTAATGATCTCCAATTCTTTGAATTCATGTCTATGTTTGGTTTTTGCTTAAAAATTATTTTTGATTGATTTTTCATTTGATTTTCATGTAATTTTTATTTGATTTTGATTTCCATTGCTATATAGGTGATTAAGGCTAAGAAGAGAGGTAAATCGAGCCTAAATGACTTACTGGTATAATTTTGATCATTCTTATGCTGTTTTATGATCAATTCATGTTAATAGCTTTTTTCATGAATATGACTACACATTTAATGGAACTTGACCCTTGATTCATGCTTGCTTATAGCATCAAATTGGTCAACTGTATCCCACATCTTCATTGTTGCCTAATATTAATTGGTTATTTGTATTTATTTCCATTCATGCTTTTTTACTCAAGCTACTCAAGATTGTTATTTCTTTCCCTAATTGGAGTGGTAGAGCATTGCTTAGTGCTCATTTTTGTATTGGCGTAGCTTTTATTATCACACCTACATGGTGAAACATGCTCCCATAGAATGATTAATAAATCTTATATCAATACAAGTTCACTAATCACCCTATAAAGGATGTATAAAATTTCTTTTTTACTAGTATCCACTATGCATATCACCTATTCAATAACATCTATAATTTATCCCTACATTCTATCAAAATGACTACTGCATATGTTCTTGATATAAGTTAAATAAGCCACACATATAGTTAACCACTAAGCAGTTTTAATGTTATAACATATATACAAGTAAAAATATTTTACTATCCATAAATTGTACAATCATAGTTGCATAACAAAAACATTTGTTAGGAATATGTTACACTACTAAAAAGTGAATATGAGGATTATACAAATCTCAAAGGGTTCTAATTATGCTAATGTATCATTGTTTCAGATGCCTTTCTAAACTACCTTATCCTGTATTCCTCAAATGATAAATGCTAAGCATATAACTCAATGGTGCTTAATAATAATCACAATATAAATAAAACTCAATCCAATTTTTATGATAAATATAATTTATTAACAAAATGATAGCAATATATCATAATAAATATTGCAACCAATAAATTATACAATCAATAATGAAATATCACTATTATAATTCTATGTAAATAACTCCTTATACCATATATCACTTTCTTGGATCAACCATATTATCACTTTGTAAATCAATAGAATCATAATGATATGCTCTATGTCAATGAATGCAAACATGAATTGCATTCCTATTTTTTCATATCAATGGTATGATGCATGATAATGAATGTAAATATGAATTGAATTCCTCTATTTTCTATCAATTTACCACTTCTCTGTGATTTCATCATTTCTTTGTGAATTCATCATTTCTTTATGAATTCATCATTTCTCTTTTCTTTACCTCTAACTACACTTTACTTGCATTAGTAGAGCATCAATATCACCACCTACTAATACTAGATAGGGTATCAATATCACCACCCACCGATCCTAGATAAGGTATCAATATCACCACCTATCCTTCTTTAGGTAGGGTATCAATATCACCACCTACCATCTTATTAATAAGTCATCACATTTAAAATAAAGAATATTGAACCAACATACTTATATGACATTCATAACTTGTCATAATGATAATTAACTTGCATGTTGTGTAATTCTCACTTTTCAAATAGAATCACTAAATAATTTAAGAATGATAGTAGAAGCACTAATCATTAATTCTGCTATATAGTATTTGCTTATAATAGGCTATTTGTTTACCTACTAATCTTACACCATCATCATTATCTACATACATATAAAGAAGCAATGAATATTTCCCATAAGGATCTTAGAGTAAAATTAGTATATCCATTCAACATGCTCATAGGTTTTCTTTTACCCTATTGTAATTATAGTTAACCTATTGATAATTCTCATTCCACTAACATATAGTTTATACCCGTGAGAATCCTAGGAATTATTAACATTAAGATAATAATTAAAATGAATAATTTAGTGATAATTTTTATTATAAGTAATGAGTGGATAGATTATTGAATAATAAATTGATGCCAAGCTAAATCACATGTACACATGGTTACACCTATGAGTTTGAGTTATTAAATGTACATGATAAAAGAAATGTTAAACACCTTTGGTTGTAACCCTTAAATTATTTTTGTACTAGGGATTTTAGGTCTGAAACTTATTGTTTGAACACCTTTGGTTGGTAATGTAGTTTAGCTAGAAATTGGTATTATCTATTACGGTTCATACACATTAGTTAAGCTAGAAGCTAATTGAGATATGATGCAAATTCCAGCCATTGTACCACATTAGAAACCGATGCTACTTTGATTACAAACCGATGCTACTTTGAATAACTTAGAATATGGGTACTTGAAGTGTATGATTGCTAAGGGAGAGCCAAATCAAATGGTCAATTTGTTAGTGTATGCTCTAGAGCATCATATGTATTTGAACTATACGTTTCATTAATAAAGGCATTATTCATTATATAGTACAATGTTGCACATGAACTTGTTTTACTTTGAGTATTAAACTATATATTGAAGTCCATGATATTGGAATAGTGTAAAGGAATCCATAAAGAGTTTATGGAATGAGATTCTTATTGTATGTAAATGTTCAATATCTAAAGATCCCTTATCATGGTATTAATAAGAATGGACATTATTAGTATGGGAATATCAGCACATGTTACACTTCCCATTTAAGGGTGATTCTCATTCATCATGACATGAGATGTCTAAAGTGAATATGTGGATGAGTAGTATAGTACTAGTTCATTGGAGACCTTGCCAGTGAGATTTCATATGGATAATTGATCTATATCTGTGAAATTATATCTCACACATATCAATAGTGCAAGTATCCTTAGACTTGAGATATCAAGGTTATCTTAACTATAGATTACTGTACTTTGACTCCTATGCTTTATTCCTCCTTAGGAGGCATTCATAGTATGGAGATTGGGTATGGTATAACATAGTTGAAGGTATTTGAATATCAATAGAGAATTCACCACCCCAGATTAATAGTAGGGGTTATCTCAAAGATTCATGAAGTAGTCTTTATTCAGGAATCTCTTGCCAAAGTAGGATGCCTGGGGCGAATATGATTCATAGAGGCATTTTGAGAATAAAGATTATATGACATGAGAAATCTATTTTAGGGTATGAATTAGCATGATTAGTCATACATTGAGTTGACATTAATCCATACTCAAATCTAAAAGAGATAGTGATGGTGAAAGGAGTTTATTGTAGCGGTGTCTGATATGGAAGGGTTGAAGTCAAACCAATGGTTGACCTCCTAATCTTTGGGTAATCATGATGTATAACTAGATACCACTCATGATTTACAT
>CANYBF010285116.1:0-17050 GCA_948192965.1 Dalechampia spathulata
TGCGCGAGGCCTTGCCCTCTCCTTGGCCCTTTTAACAACTCATTATGCAATTCTATATTTAAGCTTATTAACTTGGCTATACAAAAGGGATGTGGGACAAAGTGTGGCTTTTGAAATAGCTAAGTCATGTGAGTTCCAACATAAGTAACAATTACAGTGCTAGAGAAGATGTCAAAGACACGAGTTGCAATAATTCTTGGAGTTGATGATGAGTAAAAATATTCAACCAAATGGATGGAGTTACATATGAGCTGAAGTTATCACAATTAAGAGAGTGAAATTTGATGTTCCTTGTTCATTTGATGATGTTCATAACATACCTGCAATAAGGTTGATGCTGGTTGATAGCATACTTCAACAAAATATTATAAAGTGCAAGTCAACAATCTCAACAATGAAAATGAGTTTATCAACATGAGTGATCACATTCAGGAAGTTAAACATAAAGAGTACTTCATTGAACCTCTTAATAGTTGAACCTGAGATTATAACTTTTTAAAGTTATAGTTGACATGATTGTCGACCATTTGAGTGGGGAAGAGAGTCAGGGGTGGAAGTTTTCCCTACTCAAGGATAAAATATATATTTCATATTTATATTTTATTTATATATTTTAGGAGTGTGATCGATGAAACACTTTGATATCTCTTCCTGTTATACTCAATTATGCTTTAAACACTATTTAAGAGGAGTGACTAGTCAGCCTTCGGTGACATTCGGGGACTAGATTACTAAGCTTGTTTTTAGTATATGATATTCCCTCTGCCTATACATGAAGTGAGATAATCAAATCTATACATTAATTCTATTAATTAATAAAGAAGTAGCCAAATTTTATTCAATCCTTGTGCCTCATTATTATCTTATTATGTCTTTTTCTTGTATGTTGTTTGTACTATCCAAAGAGCTTATTATATTTTTCTAATTGGGATGACAATGCTGGTGATGCTCATATGTAATGCTTGGTTTGATAATGAACTGATTATTTATAGGATTCGAGGGTTAGTTTGTGTAGGAAGTATTTTACATGAGCATTATATGGATCCTTATTGAGGATTGAAATCTAGACTCATGAGACTTGGTGATATCAGAGCTAAGATTGATGCATTCGAGATGATTTTGATGGCATACGATAAAAATGCTAAAATAATTTATAAATAAATAACTTAAATATTTTAATATATAAAACATGAATAAATTTAAATTTGACTTATTATAATCGAACATTAAAAGCAATTTGATAATCTATTTCCAATAGAAGAATATTAATTTTTTAAATTTATTATTTTAATATTAAAAATAAATATCTTAATTATTAGATGAATTTTTTATTCTATGATATATATAAATATATAATGGTTATTGTAATCATTAAAATGGTAAAAATATAAATTTTTTGATAATATTAAATCATTATAATATTTGATCATATTTATATTTTATTACAATTATTATTATTATTATTATGAAACTCAAACATCATAAAATTGAATTTTGACCATTAATTATTATAAAAACAATTTAAAATTAAATGAATTTATATTTTAGAGTGTACTTAAAAATACTATTATCGACATTAAATATCTTTAGAAAGTTTTCTCATTTTTTTTAACATAATTAACAGTTAATTTTTCACTTTACATGAATATATTTGTTAGTAAAAATACTCAATATCATTTTTTTAGAAAAGAATTATTGAAAAATCTTGATCTAATAAAAAAGTAAAAAACTGATAAAAAAAAGTAAAAAATTGTTGAAATTATTCTTTAACAAATAAAAAATAAAAAGAATGCACCAGCCGGGAATCGAACCCGGGTCTGTACCGTGGCAGGGTACTATTCTACCACTAGACCACTAGTGCTGAATACGACAGCTAATTTAAAGCTGAAAGTAAATAAAATCTCGTAATTTTGTTGCTCGTATCAAACACTATTATCGAAAATAAATTAGTCTGATGCAATGAGCCGCTTTGACAAGCTGAAGTTCGACATCCAGCAGTACACTTTTAAGCAGCCTCGTAAGCAGCGTGAATGATATTATGAGTGATATCTTTTCAGGAATTTGAATTCAGCTAGTAGATTTCAGCCCTGAACTGATACTTAGCATTTATAAAACGCTGTGTAGATTTTCAACACTTTGTAATCATGGGTTTTTGAATCAAACCCAGAACCCACAAAATGAGTGTATTCATACCGGAAGGTTGAGCGTGGCAACGATGAGAGTTTTTCCGAGCAAAGGGTTCCAGAGGTTATAGACATAATTGTAATTTTCACAGGAAAAGAGACAGAATAGGCCATTGCAAGAACCATTCAAAAAATCATCCAACATAATTATGAAACATCAAATTTTGTAATCATCCGATGTATTAGGGCAGCAGACTAAGCCCGTAGGCAGTGAACCAGAAGAAACCCAAACACGTAAGCCCACATCTACCCCTATTGCATTGTGGAGAAAATCACGCTTTGTACACTTGCATATAAAACTTAACGTGTTACAAGCAAATGGAGATTGGCAGTTCTTACAGAGAGATAATATATAACCCAAAATTGAATAAGAAAAGGAGGACATGGGTAAGAAACCTAATTACTATCACATATGATTGAATCACAGCTACATTTTATCTGGGTTCAGTTCATATATTATATTACACTGATTAATTTAATTCATAGAAAAATATATTTTAATATGACAAACAATATAACAATATCACAAAGCAATTACAATTTCATTAACAACTAATGCAAATACCCAATTCTAGAACAAGACAAGTTTGAACAATTTGAGCACAAGATTGATCAATTTCACCTCTATAATTGTATCTCGTACGTGAAACTTAAGTTATTTCCAAGTTAGTATGTTTTCTTTCAGTCTTCTTTTTAACGATTTCGAAATCAGTCTAACAACAAATGATACATACATAATAGAGTAAGCTTTATTCAATCAAATATTTGAATTACATGATACTTCATCAAACATCATACCATACACCAATACATTCTCCAATACAAGCCATATTATCTTATACAAGCAAGTACCTTTGCTCTGCATGCATATGCTTATTCTTCTCATGCATACACTAACACCTATTTAATAGTAATATGCTTAATTTTTTATTTCCTTCAACTAGAAATCCACGACCAGATGATCCTTCCTCATGCGTTGTATGCACTCTTTATTGCTTTGGATAATACACCTCATCGTCCACCGTCATAACACACAGCCGAGGGCAATGTGATACAATTTTTGGGATATCAACTTCTGGAGATGGAGGAGAGGAGAACGTGCGATTTATGGATAAGGAACAAAGGTTGTTGAAGGAGTTTTCAGTAAAAATTTGTTTAAATGTATCAAACGAGCTTTGATCATGAATGCGGATTGATAATTTACGAAGGCTTATCAGTGTTTTTAGATCTTTTAAATCAGCTACGCGTGTAGGAAAGTTGATTAGTGTTTGAAGGTTGATAAGATTGGCAAATTTGAGCTTTTTGGTTTTGTCGCCATTGATATCGGTTGGAAGATAAAGATGCCTTAAGCTTTCTAGAGCAGATATAACGTCTGGTATTCCTGCTGAAGACAACTTTCCCTCCAAATTAAGAGTCCACAGATTCTTCAACTTGCCTACAGATTCGTCTAGCCACGAAAGCGAAGCAGATTTTAGATTCAAATATCTCAAGTTGATGGTTTCACCAAGGGTTGGCGGTATATCACTTTGTTCAGTCCCTTCAAGATCCAAGACTCGAAGTAACTTTGAGTTTTCGATCATGGATCTTATGAGAGACTCATCTTCGTGAGTAATCTCATATGTGGCAAAACTTAAGATTGATCTGCAGGAAGGATATCCATCGACAACCTTAAAGCTTTGCTGTGAATCTGTGAAATACATGGCTATTCTCCGAGTCTTTCCTTCTGCATTTCCCATCAATGAAACCTCTCCACCCTTAACATCTATAGGTCGAAAAATGCCTTCCTTTACAGCCTCTACCAAACATAATTGTCGCAGGAGAGGATGCAAGCGACAAGTTTCAATCCTTCCGACATAATCTTTCTTAATTTTGGACCTTCCATAAGTATCCTTGTCAGTAGTTTTATCCACTTGAATCATGTTCCACTTCTCCAGCTTACTCAAATAATTATATGCAACATCCTCTAAAGTCTCGTCCTGCCCTAGTTTTGGAAACACAATGCCTTCAGCCACCCATAAATTGATTAATCGTTCCACAGATATATCTGCAGGGAAAATTCCCATATAAAGAAAGCATGGCTTTAAATGATTTGGCAGTGAATAATAGCTCGATGCTAATGCACTAGAAAACTTCTCTCCTTCATCAGTTCTCCCTTTCTTCATGTATGAAAACAAGTTTTCATGCACCGATTCCCAGTCACTGAATGACTGCAAAACCCTTCCAAGCACAAGTATCCCTAATGGCAACCCTCCACAACTTTCTACCATCTCCTTTGCTAACTTTTCTTTTCTTTCATTCATGTCCAAATCTGCAAAGTAATGATCATGTCATCTGAGTTCCTTGCACACAAGAATCCCAGCATTTTTTTAAAAAAAAAAACAAATAAAGCAAGTTGGCTATAAAGAGTTACCTTTAGTTTTATTTTGGAAGAGCTTCCAGCTATCTTCCTTGCTCAAAAGCCCTAACTCAAAAATGAAACCCTTAGAATGTATGAATTCAGCAACGCCTTGGTTGCATGAAGTAAGTAGTATCTTGCTGGTAGACCCCAGTGGAAAGCCAGCTCTAATGACTGCCCAGTCTTCGACGCTCCATATATCATCAAGCACCACCAAGACTTTTTCTTCTTTTTGTCGCTTGTAGATCATTTTTGATAGCTCGTCATCCATCAATTTCTCAAGCTTCCCTTGCTTCCTTTCCTCAGTTGACATGATTTTGAATAAAATCTTTCTCCAAACCTTTCTTCTTTTACATTCTTTGGATACATAGACCCAAACAACGAACTTAAAATGGCTCCTCACTCTCGCATCTTTGTATATTTTTCTTGCAAGAGTGGTCTTTCCCAAGCCGCTCATACCACATATTGAAATGACTGGGGAACTTCCTTCAGCTATAAGGTTATCAACCAAATACCCCATGGCACCAGCCAGACCAACAACACCTTCAGGTCCAGGAAGATGAGCATAACTTGGCAGTGGCTCTTCCTTGTCAATATCATTATCAGATGAGCTCTTACCAACCAGATCTTTTACTCCGTATTCATCTAATCTGTGTTTCAACGTAGTAACTTGGCTGGTGATATCCTTCAATTTCGCGGCAAACTCGTTTAATTTTATCGGGTCAATTCCTGTGGAATACATATAATTATTGCTTCAATCAAATATGATTCAACATGTAATTAAATACTAAGATAGCAATATTATGAGTAATATACAAAACCTTTAATATCATTATTCCGGATAGCTACTTGATGTTCTAGAGCAAAAGAGTCGACGCAGTCCTCTGCTTCGAAGACAATATCTTGAAGTTGATCAATGCAAGCTCGCACTCTTCTATCATTCTCCACTGCTTTTGCCGAAGCATCCTTCAGTAAAGCCAGCAACCATTTCAATTCACTCTGCAACTCCTTCATGTTGTCTTCCACATCTAATAACTCCTTCACTTTTTCTTTAACCACACCAGTTATAAAACCAATAAGGGTTGACAATCCGGTGGATACAACCGATGTGATGATTCCTGCAGCAATTGGCCCTACCATTTTTCACTCACCACAATCGTTAGAGATCAATAATTTGTTTTCTTTTTGCCTGTTCTTTGAAGAAAACTTGGTGATCTTCGGGGTGGAACTCCACTCCTTTATATAGACAAGTACAGGTAGGGGTTAGGATACGTTTATTGCTCGGCTTCTACGAAAATTCTAAATCAAACCAGAAAATCAAAAATTAAATACATAGAACCCACCCTAAAGATGTAAATTCAATAATAATTATTAAAATGATGTAGTTTTAAATATTATATATATATATATTAATATGAAAGACCTCATTTTATATTTAATTTTCACTTTTTAAATCAATTTACTAGATAGTTTTATCCCTATTAAAAATCTTATACCCAAAACTTAATTTTAGGTATAAATTAAATATTTATAGTAATATAAATATTCATATATATATATATGTTTTTTAATTTACCGTTACTATAAAATCTTATGAAATATAATAATTTTTTTATAAATCTTTCATTAAAAAATAATAATAATAAATTTATTTTATAATTTATATTGATTCAACTTATTAAATCAATTAAAATCATTAACTTGTGATTATTGCTACTTCTAGTAACTTGTGATTTGCATAAATTATTGCAATTTTTTTAATTAATAAAAAATTATTTCTCATTAGTAATTAAACTTTATAATGTTTATTAACTAATTCAAAGTTGATTTATTTTTATGTTCATAATATAATTTTATTTAGTTGTGGCTAATAATAATAATAATTATTATTATTATTTCTTTAATAAGAATATATTTTTTACTTAATTTAGTGCATGTTCAATTTATACATTTTTCTTTTGTAATTTTACTTAATTTGAAATTGATATAAAAGAAAAAGATAACACATATTCCATAGAATGATAAAAGAAATAACATATTTCTGATATTAGAGTGATCATTATTTTTAAGTAAATTACTTTATATATTCTATTTTCCTTATATTTAATTATTAATTTGCAATTCATTATCTCAATCTTTTGATTTAATTCTAAGAACTAATATTAATAATATTGATATTATATTTAACTATTAATTTAAGAGGATGTATAATAATTAATTTGTTTTATCATTATGATCTATAAAGAAGTATTAATATCTAATATGTAAAAAGGCTAAAAATGAGTCAAATTAAAAGAACATTATATAAAACGAGTGTTTATATAATGTTCTTTGAATTGCGTTGTAATAGAATAATTATAAGGGAAATCTAGTCTTTTTGGTATCTAAAATACTTCTATTCTTTACGTGATTAATAAGAGTGTTTATAATTTTATAAAAATTTCATTTTTGAAATTGATTTATTTTAGGGTATAGCCTGAAAATTCTATGAAGTGCATAAGTAAAGCATAGAGCCTTGAAACATAGGCTATTGGGGAGGCTTTTTCATCAATACATTCTATATTATTATCATTTACTTGCAAACCTTGAGCTTTTAAAAGGTTTTGAACCACTAAAAAGGGAAAATAACTTGTGTAAGGATGAATATAATAGACAAGGAAAGGATTTGTTTTTTTCCCATTTAGAGAGATGGGACTGTTTCATATTGTGTCATACAAAATTGCCATCCTTATACCTAAATATTAGATTTTGGTGGTAGATATGAATATGGAAACAACTTTCAAGTCAAGATTACTTTTAACTATAATGGGCCTTTAACAAAATGCCAGCATTTTGCTTTTGTAAAAGGTGGTGTAATCGAGTTTAATACCAAACATAAAACTAACGTAAATTGAATTTGTGAAGGGATTTGTTTAAGATCATGCTCTCTGCCACCTTGTTGCCATAATAAAGATCAATGGGTTGTGCAAGTGGAAGGTTAAAATCCTTGATGAGATGGGAGATCTATTATCGTAACTCACACTGTTGATGACATACTCCGATATTTAGCTTCTGTTGACAATTAACTAGTCCATGCCTTTTTTTTATCTTCCATAAAATTAGCAAGGATCAAAAGAAGATGCGGTATCCGATCAATGATTTTTGGGTCATTGGACAAGAGGCGCGATCTGAACCACAACATGCTTAAAGTTTCTGTATGTTTTTAGAAGGATAAAATAACTCTTGACCAGTGTATTGCTCGAGATATCTAACAACATGTAAGTATGGCAGCTTCAAGGTGTGGTTTTTTGGGTTTCTACATGAACTTGCAGTGTTGAATAGCATCATATATCAGGTCTCATGAAACTCAAATACAATAACCTTCCAACTAAACAATGATATCGATGCGGTTCTGGTAATAACTCTCCTCCTTTGTTTAATTTTAGTCCTGCTAGTAGTGGAAATAAACTCCTTTTAGTTGTTGTCATTCTGGTATGTTCAACAACATCTTCCATATACAGTACAATAATAAAATTTTAAAATTTAAATAATATGTATAATAATAAAATTTTAAAGAGGTAAAAGTTATATTATAAAAGTAATATGTATAATACTTTATAATATAATTTTAAATGGTATATATGATAATAATATTTTATTAGAATAAGTTATTTGAAATTTACTTTGATAAAAATTCATTTAAAATTCATCTTCTAATAAAATCTCATTTAACAAATAAGTTAATCTCAAATTAAACAATACTCGATCCATTTAAATATATGAGCTAGTATATTAATAAGTTTATTAACTATCTTATTAAGTTAGATAGAGATAATTTCATTTTATATATAAGCAAAATATTTAGAATGGTGTAAATATAAAAATATACATATATACTTTTTCTAATCAACCATTATTATAAAATCATAATCTTTTATGAAATATTGTAATTTTATTTATAAATATTTTATTAAATGAAATAACAATTAATGTATTTTACATTTTAAACTTATTAAAGTCATTCAATAATTAAACTTATGAAGCTTATAACGTATAAAAAATTAATGTAAATTTAGTTGGATTTAAACTTCATAAAATATATTAAAATTGAATAATATAATGATGGGCTTGGCTTAATCGATTTACACCCTTGCAAGAAACTGAGTCGAAGTTGTAGTAATTGGTGAACAAGATTCTTGAACAATTTTATTGACAAATTTGGAAACTTGCAGTTCAATTATTATTACATATAACTATATTATATCTAATTTTATTAACTATATATAATGGTTAGTTGTTATATGCACCTATAACTATATTATATCTAATATGTACATCGTATAAATTATTATAAATATTTTTAATTAATTAAAATTTCATTTAAATTAGAAACAATATAATTTTATTAAACTCTGGCCAATGATAATAATTTTTTAATTATTATTTCACATCTTGGTCAGTTGAAAATTTGGTTAAATTTGTATATTTTACATTTATAATTTTTCTTAATTCGAAATTGATATAAATAGAACAAGATAACAATAGAGATATTAGATAGACTCATAAAAGAATTAACCCATTTTTTATATTATAGAATGATCATTATCTTTTAAGCAAATTATATTAATACTTTATTTATTTATATTTAATTATTAATTTGAAATTTGTTATCTGAGTCTTTTGATTTAATTTTAAGTACTAATATTAATAATATTGATATCATCGTTTTTTAATTAATTTTTATTTTAAAGGGACTTGAACATTACTTCAAAAGTACAAACTTCTAAAATAGAAAATAAGATTTATTATTGGTATAAAATACCATCAAAAATATGCATCAAAAGTTTATCTTACTAATTTGGAAAATAAGTTTGAGTGTTATGAATGTAAGCATGAAGATATAAAATTGATTGAAAAATACATATTAAATTATGAAATATTTAATTATATAAAAAAAGAACAAATTGAATATCACAAAATAAAAAAGAGAATGGAAGTGAAAACAAAAATAATAAAAGAAGATTATTAATTTGTTTTATTATGATCTATAAAAAATGGGTAGCATCTAATACATATACGAGCTAAACATGAAATATAAGATTATCTAGAATCAAATTTTAATATGATATTAAAAACAACAATATTGCATAATTTGTACAAAAAAAATGAAGTTTAAACAAGAATAACAATTTGAAACATATAGTGTTATGTACACAGTAACTTTAAACACTTATGAGAAGAGTTTTATCTTTGAAAAAGTTCACCCAACTTGAACAAAAATAGTTTCACTCCTTCAAAGGAGTGGAGACACCTGAACTTTCTTTTTTAACAACAATATTCATATGTGTTAATGGAAACTCAAATCCGAATCTCTTAAGCTCTTTGTAAAGCATTCATACTATTAAACTATAATACTATTAATAATAAGAGACCTGAAGTTATTGTACCCAACAAATATACAGAGCCTTGAACATGGGCTATTGGGAGGCTTTTGTTAGAATTAATATTCTAAATGTGGGCTAAATATGTAAATGTAAAATATATATGACGGTCAAAATGAATAGTCAATTTTTTAATTGTGGTCTAATTTTGAATTATTGACTATTAAGATGTTAAATAGGTTGTAGGATTAAAGTGTAGAGACCCTTTTACAATTTCTATTTTGTTAAAGGACCAAAATAGAAATTGGCCTATCTTAACAGGTTTATATAAGGTCGTGGTCTCCAAGGAAACAAAGACAGAGAGAACATTACGTTCCTTTGAGTAGTGCTTCCGCTAAAAATTCTGTACTGTTTTCCTTAGAAGGCAACGAACCTATATTTGTCGTCTTCGATCTCAGCATACCATGATGCAAGGTACGCTATCAATACATAATTGAATCCGGTCTCTTAATATCTAGTAATTTTGCATGATCTAGGTTTTACGAGATTTATGGTTTAATCTTTACAGCTTTTTCATCAAAACATTCTATATTGTTATCCTTAATTACAAACCTTGAACTTTAACTACCAAAAAGGGAAAAAAATAACTTATGTAAGGATTCACATTCACAAATATGGGATTGATTCCAATTGTGTCTCACAAAATTGTCATCCTTACAACTAAATATTAAAATTTGTTAGTAGATATTAATATGGAAACAACTTTCAAGTCAAGTTAACTTTTAACTTTAATGGCCCTTTTACAAAAATGTCAACATTTTAGTAAATATTATCAAACATGCCAAATCTTTGCTTTGCTAAAGGTGATGTCTATCAAGTTTATGAACAGAAAGGAAACTAATGAAAAAATTGAATTTGTAAAAGATATAAAATTTTTATAAGCCAAGTTTATGAAAGGAATACAACTAGTATCAAATTTATAATTATTAACTTTAGTATACATAAATAATTGTATTGATTGATTTATAATTTTATACAATGAATTTACCTTATTAATCATTTTCAATAAAATAGTATTCTCTTCATCAAAATTACTAGATACACTTTATTTTTTATTATTTCAAATTATAGCTCACTTATTATTTTAATAAGATAGTTAATATATTAAATCTTTAAATACCCTTATATTAATTACCTTGAAAATCGAAGATATAACCAATAACATATTTTTTTTATTTTATAATTAAAGTAAAGGTGTAATTTGAATAATACATGTAAATTTATCTTTCTAACTAAATAATTAATCTTTTAATTATAATGAAATCGAAAATATGTCTATTAGTTTATGATAAATTAAGTATCATAAACCTATTTAAAATTTGTAGTTTATCTTTTTATAAATTATATGAGGTGAGTTTTGAAACAATATTCGCAACAACTATAAATTTAGTATCTAATGAATATTTAACAAGTTTACATTATGTATAAATTGACTTTAAAAAAATATATGGATGACATCCGCAACTATATATTAAAATTTTAAAAATTTGAAATATATTAATAATTACATTAATTGATTTATAATTTCACATCATTAATTGAACTTAGCAAAGATTTTTCACATCAAATAATATAATTATTAAAATAAAATTATAATAAAATTGTTAAAATAAATTAAATGTAAAGTTATGAAGATAGATGAAATTAATTAGCTAAATGATTCATGAAATGATAATAATGATGTGCTTGTGATGATATGCTTCTTATGTGACACATTTGTTGATTTGCACTATTAAATTAATGCATATCAATGATCGAACTATTTATTTTATCTTCAACTTGAGTTTAGTTTTTAATTTTATTATAACTTTAAACTCTTTTAAATTTGTTTCAATATATTTTATTATTTTTTTCAATTTCATCTAATTGTGAAAATCTTGCATTTATTCATATGTGATGAAGATGTGATTTGTAGATTTCAATTAATTAAATGTTGCTTTTTATGAGATGAAGATGAGAGTTACAATTGCATAAATTGAAACATATTAATATATTTTAAAATTAAGGATAAAAATGAAAGTCAAACTAAAGTTGAGGATAATATAAATAGCTTATGATGTAATTGTATGTTTAAATAATTTAAATTATTAAAAAAAAAGTATTATGTGAGAAGGCATATGTGAATTCAAGTATACAACTTTTCATTATTGGGTATAATTAAAAGAAAAATGAAAAATATTGATATAAATTGATAGGATTAAGTTAAAATTGAAAAATAAACACAAAGTATTTACTATTTTAAAAATAAATTTGTATATCTTATATTGTAGTGTAAGTTATGAATTTTAAAAATACTATTTATATTTTCAAAACTTATTTTAGATTTTTTCAATTACAATTTAGACATTTAAAAATATTTTTAAATATTATTTTCAAAAAGAAAATGAATTGATATAAAATTTAAATTTTTGAACAAAATATCCAATTTTAAATAGCTAGTATGAAAATTTGCACTAAATAATAAATGTATTTGAAAGACTAATTTGGTATGTTTCTTGAAATTTATAGACTAAAGTAGAAAAAATTAAAAGTATAAAAACCAAAATAGCACAATTAAATTTTAAGGGAAAAAATCATCTCAGTTCGATGTATTAAATTTACATGATCTTTAAATAACATATAGTTGGTTATATTTGCTTATGTGGTAAATGATAGTCTAAAATACATCATATATCTAATATGTTATCATACATTCTATTATTTCACTAGTACTCATACAAAGAATTATGTATGAATAATGTCTCATATATAAGTCATTATTTTAGTTATACTAAAAAATATACATATATTTCTAACATTAAAATCAGTTAATGATGTAATATTGACTAGCAACATATATAACTGAAATCTAATTATATTAACCAATATCAATATGATAAATTATTGTTAAATACACACTAGATTAAATACATTATTTATTTATTTATTTATTCTAATTTATAAATTGCAATAAAATAAATTTTTGATTATTTTGATATTTAATATTTACTCAGTTCGAATTAACATTTTAACTAACATTTTGTTCTATATCATAAATTAAAATCAAATTAATGAACGCAAAATTTTATTTTGTTCTAAATAGTTATTTCATTTTAAAAGGTTTATAAGAGTAAAATAATTATTTATTCTAGTTTTAAAACTATTTGTTTATTATAAATTTTCATAAAGAATAATTAAAGTAAGATAAACTTAAATAAATTAATAAAATAAGTTTTCATGAAAGTGATTCTGCTTCTACCTGATGAAATATATTGATTTAATTTATAAACGAGATCAGACTGACTCCATCTAAAAATTTATTTACTAAATATTATTCATCATAATTTCTAAATAAATAAAATATTACAAAACAATAGAACAGGATGAATACATTGAAACACTTATGAGTTACTCAAAATTCAATAAAAATTCATTTAAATTTATTTTATGAGTACCCAATTTGTTTAGGTTTATGAACTGCTTTCTTGATAAGTTTCTAATGTAGTTATAATTTTCATTTTAAATATGAATTTATATATTTGTAGTTGTATAACTACTAAAAAATATATGTATTGTAATTGACTATCATCACAAGATCATAACTTTTTATGAAATATTATAAACTAATTTATAAATCTTTTATTTTTAAGTAGAATAGCAATTAATCTATTTTATAATTTACATTTAACTAAAGTTCAATTAAACTCATATAGTCATCATACATGAAAAATATCAAAAACTCCTACCAAACTCAACTTGACAAAAAATGAGTCAAACTTGAGATGAATAAAGTTCGGTTTAGCGTAGCATCTAAGCGAGAAAGTGAGTTAAGAGTCTTAATAATTTGTGAACACAATTGGAAACAAGATTTTTAGACAATTTTCTTCAGAAACTTACTGTTCAAATATGTATTATTTGCTACAAGACAATGGCTACTTAGGGAAAGTTGGGAGTGAGTATGCAAAACAGTTGCTGGTGTGTATAAGAGAAGTATAGGGAGGCTTAAAGAAGGGCCTTATGGGGGGAGGCTTTTTCATCAAAAGAGACATTGCTTCTTCATTACAAACCTTGAGCTTTAAGGTTGACTCACGTGAAGATTCACTTAATATAGATGGCAGATCTTCCTTTTTTGTTGTTGTTCACAGGATAAGATTGATGGTTGTCCTTGTCTCACAAAATTCCCATCCTACAACAAAATATTAGAATTTGTCAACATTATTTTAATCTATATCGATAAATTTATAATTTTATATAATAAATTTATTTATGACCGATGTACAAACAAAGAAGTAACGGATTCGGGGAGAGGAAAGATTCTAAAAAATGAATGCAACAAAAGAGTAATTATTCTGGTAAAGTATTATACTTTCAAATTATTTCCAAATAGATAATTTCAATTCATCTTTTTGTTATCAACATCTAATAGAGGTACTTTGCTAGATTCTTATATCTAAAAGAAAATATTTTTAAAATATTCATCACATTAAATAACATGTCGCATGATGCTTTATCTTTATATAAAGTCAAATAACTTTAATTTTACTAGAAAATGGGTACTGAATTTAAGACTCTAAACACCAATTTTTTATGTTATAAAATGAAATCTCATCCAAAACTATGATAAAAAGAAATTGTTAGCTTAAAATTAAAAAAAAAACAATATTTTGATAATATGATTCATGTTATATGATAACCTATTTGTTAAATTACACTGTAACTTAGAAATTTTCTATTGAATATATACTTTTTAAAGGTCTAAATTACTCTTAGCTATGAATTGATTTAAATGCTAAAAATTTTCAACATAAAAAATATCACAAGAATTAAAGAATCTCATTCCTCAGGATTAAAATATTTAAAATTTAAATTTGCTTCTCTTCAAAATATCCAAATTTTATTTTTTAAAAAATAATTAATTTAAAATTAGAAAATTATTTGAAAGATATATTAGATAACATGTACTATGAGTTACATTTTCAAAATATTTACTTTTCCTAATTTATAAATGGCAAAACAATAAATTTCTGATTTTTTTGACATTTTAGTAACAAATTTTAATTAATATTTAAAGTTATATCCAAATAAATTTTAACATTTAATTTGTTATCAATTTTAAACTTAAAAAATTTAACATTAATTTTACATTATATAGCAATCTTAATTATTGTCAAACAATATTTAATTAAACTATGTTTTTGAATTAATATGTAAAATAATAGTCAAAATTGTATGTATATATATTTTTATCTTTACCATTTCAAAATTAGTTTTTAAAAAAATAAAATGAAACTATTAAATAAGAAAATCTTCATAAATCACCAATAATGACATTTTTTAAAAAAATTTTAAATATAATATAATAATTTAATCCCTTCCAATTTTATGATTTTTCTCGATAATAATATAAAAAGGTGTTAATTTTAAATTTATCAAAAAAATTCAAAGATTTTAGTTTACATTTAATAAATAAGAATATTTAACTTTTTTTGCATTATGTGTTCCTATAAAATATTTAACTTTTTTATATTATGCATTATCTTTTTTTTTATTTGTAACTTGTTTGAAAATTTTTAATAAATATGCATGACTTAATTCTTTTCTTGCCCTAGTTTTGGAAATACAATGCCTTTAGCCACCCATAAATTGATTAATCGTTCCACAAATATATCTGAAGGGAAAATGTTAACACTAAAATAAGTTTGTAAGAAGAATTATAAAATTCTTATTATAACAAACTCATTACTCTTACAACAAACTAAAAAAAAACTCTCACTTCAAAACTCTTACAACAACACTCAACACTCAAGAAAAGCTTTACTTCTTATTTTTCTTTCTTATTTTGTGATGCTATAACTCACAATGGGAGGTGGTATTTATACTAACTCAAAATCAATACACACCATACAAACACACCTAACATTTTACCTAACATACATTATAAAAATCGCACACCTAACATTCACCTAACACATCATACATTTTCAATACAATTTTCAAACCTCACCTAACACATCATACAATACAATTTTCAATAACCTCACCTAACAGACCATACAATTTTTTAATACCATCTTCAACAACTTCACCAACCACTAGAATATTTTTTTAAATTAAACTTTGGTTAAAAAATAAGTTTATTATTTCAACAAGAACTTGCTACCATGAATGACAACTCTCTCTCACTTATACACCAGAAACATGTAGAATATTCAATCAAATTGCACAGAAGCAAGAACCGATCTGTTTGATTGTGTAATGTACAATAGTTGTCCATGTATTTTACAATAATTGGATTAATCAAAAATCCTGTAAGAACGTTTATTTTTCTCCATGGATTTGATTATTTTGTTATATGTAAGAAAAAGAAAAGCTTAAAATAAGAGACAATTTTGAAGGAAATTAAGGTAATCATAAAAAGAAATATGTTACATAGATATCCAAATCAAACACGCACAATTAACAAAATAGAGAAGCAAAGAAAGAAAACAAAGAAAAGACACGAGATTTACGAGGTTCGGCAAAAATGCCTACATCCTCGGTTGCAAAGAGCGGCTGTGTTTTTCATTCGGATGAAGAAGTAAGTACAGTGCTTCGAATAACCCTAGTTTAGGAATATAAGACTAAACCCAAAATAAAATAGGTCAGGTCCAAAAATAAAACTAGGAAGCGAAACGGGTCAGGTCCATACAGCGGGGGGCTTCGCCCCCACACCCCAATCGGAATCAGTTTTTGGGCTCCTCCAAAAACATATTCATATTTTTTTTCTCAATTAAATTTTCTCAACCTGTTAAGTCGCACCATGAACTTTTTGGGTCGGGTTCACAAGATCGAATTCACAATTACATTCAAGACACAATATAACAAAATCATTTTCTATGAAAGGAAGGTAATTAATTGAGGGCACTTGAATCCATGTTCAACATGCTTGCCACAGTTATTGAGCATCAATGAGAGGTCAACAGGAACATTTTGTTCAATGCTCAATATATTAGCTCTGAGAGCAGTGCAAAGGCAAAGCGCAGCATCAGCAGCAACAAGATTACCAAAATGATTGCAGCATCCTTCGTTTGGTT
>CANYBF010285292.1:0-19989 GCA_948192965.1 Dalechampia spathulata
ATCAATATATGCCTCATACATCTACCTTCGAAAGTTATTGGTAGACATCGTTGAAATGTTTGGTTAGCACTAATTAAAAGTTACTATCATATATTATTACAATTTTATCCTATTAAATTCATTAAATCAATACATACAAAAATCAAATACATGTATATATTAGTATAGGAATCATACTAATTTGATGCATGGTTTATTGGTTATAGGAATCATACTAATTTCAGAGAGGCAGTGGTATATATATTATAACTTTAAAAACTTTAATCTTGGATAAATTTAATATAAAATTATTATTTTACCATATATTTAAAAATTATTGGTATTTATATAACTATATTTATGATAAGGGTTTCTTCTAATAAGGATCTGGGTAGGATCCAGTTCCCAAATTATTTTCCATTACATTCATATTCCACTTGAAAAAGAACAATTGATAAATACCATAAAATATAATTAGTTCATCATTAATTGTTTTGATCAATTACCAAGACCTTCATGTTTATTCTATAATAATCATAATTAAATAATACTTCAAGCATATGATGTAAAATTAATTAATTAATTAATTAATATTTATTATTATGTATTTACTTTATAGCAACATGATATTAAAATCTAAGTGTTAAATAATAAAATTAATAAATTTGAATTTATAGCAAAGAATAGTTAGGAAATAAAAGATACAAAATAAGATTGTGATGAAAATTATAATACATTTTGTTGCAAGATCTATTTTCTTTTATAATAAAATGATAATATGTTAAATTTTTATTATATTAAAAATTATATATCTATCAATAATATAATAATAAATATTAATTTTAATTAATTACTATACATTAATTGATATAAAGTTATTTTATATATATATATATATATATATATATATATATATATGTATATGTATGTATGTATGTATACACACACATAATATTTAATAAGAAACATATTATATAATATAAAGATATACATTTATATTTTGCACGGTATTGAAAGTTGAGTTTCTTAAGGCTTTTTGTCTTCTTTTTTTTATTAAAAAAATAACATACATTTTTACTTACAATAAACTATATAATATATTAAAAGTATAATGCAAACGTTATAATAAGCAGAGCCTATATCTTACCATTTGAGAAAAAAAAAAGCTTATATTAAGAGGAAATTGTAGTTATATATAGATGTAGTCCTATTGGTAAGTTGATTGCCTAATCGATTATTTATTCTTATCTTTTTAAATATATGCATATAATTAACATTAATTTCCCTTTTCAAAATACTTTAAAATCCAAATTAACCTAAATGTATATAATTCCATAGGCATTTGTTTCCTTTTTCCTTTTTTAATTGTCTGTATCTTAAGATTACATTCTATACTTGACTTTCATATTAGTTCAATTAAGGTTGTTATGCCCAGTTTCAGCTTTGTATTGAATGTGACACCCATAAGCATAAATATCAAGCTTATTCTCATTTCCAACATGACTCGTTTATATATATATATATATATATATATATATATATATATATATATATAATAGTTCTGAAAATCAGATTAAACCCAAATAATGTCCAAGGTTGTATTTGTGTGACGTGTTCTTATGAAGCAGATGAGCTCTTAGAAATAAATGCCACCCATATAATTATCTAACTTAGCATTAAACAAGTATACGTATTCCATCATGCAAAAAAAATAAAAACATGGACAATGATACAATGAGATAATACCTTATTGCAAACGATTCTCAGAATATATGTTGAGATTAGATGTCAATGATACAACCAAACCTAATGGTTGTTGTTATTTGAAACTCTTGCAAGAGTGAGCTCTCAAGCCTACAAAGAAACAAAAAGACATCCTCAAAATTTATTCCAAAATCATAGAGATTGCAATAATTTGAATCAAGAAAAGGTCCAAATATTAAAGCAAATGCACATATACGTATAAAACAATGTTTCATGAAAATTTCTTTTTCACATGCTATACATACAATTTAAGACATGTCATATGATATAAAAGAATGTAAAAAATTTTTTAAAAATTTGAAGAAATTAAAAATTAATTAATATAAAAATAAAGGATATAGCAAAATATAATTAATATTAAACTTTGGGCTTAATAGGGGTATGGTGGGAAATGGAGATCAAGTAAATACTACTTAATACCAGCAAAGATTGATCTTTAGTTTAAAGATATATGGTCTCCAGTCAACCGTAGCTTAGATATCTTATCAAACTTAATTAATCTCACCAAGTTGATGCACCTTCTTTATTCCTTTCTAGCAAATCCTGTACTAATCATGCCAAGTTGTAGTTAGAACGTATATACATACAAACATACAAACATCCACTATATATACTATCTTTGCATAATAGAGAAAAGTTCAATTATTGTAATGAGAACTTCCTCTGTAGGATAAATCCTTAGCATTTTATTTGGACATTATTACAACTTATAAGGCCAGATATGCCAGATGAGTTCTACAATTTATGACGAAGTGCTACTAATTGAACATGTTTCAGGTTGAGTTGGTTGAACCACCTGCATCTGTGGTAGTTGAAGAGAGACTAACATTTCCTGGGTTCGAAGGCGAGCCTGATAATGTCCTAAATCCTAAGAAGAAAGTTTGGGAGACATTGCAAGTGGATTTTCAGACTACCATGGATCTAGTGGCCTGCTACAAGGATATTCCATTCACAACATAAGTTGGTGTTTGCAAGGTTGCACTATTCAAAGTGGTTCGATAAGGTAAAGCTAAATTAGTTGATGCCTTACATTCTCCCTAAATGCCATGTTATAAAGTCCCAGATTTTACCATTTGATTTGTTTCTCGTTATTTTTTTACTCTACTTAAACGCATTTTTCATTCAGATGTAAAATAACTTGTGAGCTATAATTGAAAAAAAAAAGATAATTGATAGAAGCAAGGATGATTTCTTGCTTATTGCCTTATTAATACTGATCAAGTTGAATACTTGAATTCCTTATCGATACTTGGGCAAGAAAAAGAAATCTCTACCTTCAGCTGCTGAATTTTTAACTTAATTTGAACCTTTTTTATGCCTATCTAGTGACATATGATGGTGTCATTTTGATGAGTCAATGCTTATTAGGGTATTTTGGTTTTCATTTTTTTCTAGTACCATAATAATACACCTCTATGATCATTTATTCAACCTCATAACAGAAACTTGTTTTCGTCGAGGAAGTTCCAAAATCATGAAGCTACGAAAATTAGGAACCAACTTCTCCTAAGATTTATTACATGCGTCAATTCAAGCACAAGAAAGAGATAATAAACAACAAACAAGATGCTCAAACTAAATCATTCCAGGAAACTTTTTTTATCTACCGGAAACTAATGCAATGCTTCAGTGTTTAACTCCAATGCAATGCTTCAATGTTTAACTCAAAAACTCAATACCGAATTTTGATCAACGCAATGCTGGAAGATCCTGTTCAATGCAATGCCAGAAGATCCTTCTAATCTGTTAAACGCAAACGCAATACCAGAAATGCAATAACAGATGCTTCAGTTTTCTTTGACAGGAAATTGAATTATCAATGCACCAATAAATGAAAATGGATATAGATTTGATTCTAGAGTTTCAATTTTAAAGAATAACAGATATCTGGCAAGGAAATGAGGAATGCAGATTCAATTTGGGAAATTAGGGTTGATAGGAAATGTGAAATAGAAGAAACGGGTTGCCTGATGTAAAATACACTCAGCATTAAAACAACGTTGTTTTACCCTATGCAAAACGATGTCGTTTTACCCTATGTAAAACGACATCGTTTTGATGCATCTTCAATTATTTATTCTTATAACACTTAATATTAATAATATACTTTTCTATTTATATTTTTAATATGTAAATATAATTTATATTAATTAATAATATTTTTAATTCTTGAAATCATTATTTTACAAAATAATTTATTTATATTTTATAATTATACAAAACAAACAAAACATTTTTACAACCATTGCATAAATAATATTATTAATTATAAACAACAAAAATAGTATAAATTATAAGTTGTTTAATTATTTTTATAATTTTTATAATTTTTAATACTAATTATATTTATATGCATTATAAATTATATATACAATTATATATATTGAAAAATTATATATATGCACATTAATAATTTATAAATTGCTACGGATTTTAGCTACGGAATTAGTTCAGTAGCAAAGTGGTGATGGATATAGCTACGACAACAAGTTTGTCGTTAAATTGCGACGAACTTAATGACAGAACATATTATTCAAAGCTATATAGCGACGGAAAGAGTTCCGTCGCTATTTTGAGACGGTTTTAGCTATGCCCATGTTTACCGTCATTATTTTCTCTTTTCCATAGCTATTTCGTAGCTATGCCATTTGTATTTAGCTACGAAATCATTCCATAGCTAAATTCTGTAGCCATATAACATATTTTTTGTAGTGTTTGATGATGATTGGAATCAAGTATTTGTTTATTAAGAAGCTATATCTAGCATTATATTTTGCTTGCATAAAGCTTCACCACTATATCATCTGATCAAAAGTTTATACGGTTTCCTAGATTAATTTAGTGAAGTCCATGCTCTCTCGATTGCTTATCATTGGATAGATTGAAAAGTGGTCATTGGCTTTAATAAAGTTTACATTGGTGTATTACCCTCAAAATTCAATCAAGGGGCAAGCTTTAGTTGATTTCTTAATTGATCATCCTTGACTGAAGATAGATGATACTAAGATGAGTTAGAATTAATAATATATGAGATTTGAAAAACTAATTGGAGTTTGAGATTTGATAGTTCAAGTACAAAGAAAACTATTGGTACAAGGATTGTTATCACATTCTTATCAGGTTCCAAGATAACTCTTTATTTCAATTTGGCTTTTAACTACATAAATAACCAAGTTGAATATAAGACCTTAATGATTAGATTAGAAATTTTGAAAGAGCTTAAGGTAATGAAGGTAGTGGTAATAGGAGATTCTTAGTTATTGGTATGATAGTTAATTAGAGTATACAAGTGCAATAGTAGTTCTCTAGCTCCTTATTATGCAAAAGCCATCCAATTATTGGATAATTTTGATAAGGTTGACTTCTTACATGTTTTGAAAGAGTTAAATTAGGAAGCAGATGAACTTGCATAAGTTGCATTAAGATTATGGATATTATAACTTACTCATAAAATGTTAATGGTGGCAAAGAGACTACATCCTTCAATGTTGAATCCTTTAATATTGATTTGGATATTATGGGGGATTGGAGGAAAGATATTATCAAGTACCTTGAGAATTCAAGCCAAAAAGCATATTATAGGACAAGGGTCAAAGCAAGGAACTTTTTATTGTTGGAGGAGGATACCAAATAGGTTACTCTTATTATGTTTAGGATTTTTTGATGCCATAAAAGTCATGAAACAAGTTCATGAGGGCATATATGGTGCCCATCAAGTTGGTATTAAGATGAGATGGTTGATATGAAGGTACATATGTCATTGGTTGACTATAAGGAGGGAATTTATTTCCTATGACAAAGGATGTCAATAGTGTCAGAAATATGAGAAAATCTAATGAGTGTTGGCTGATGATTTGTTATATATCAACAAGCCTTGTTGTTTTATGGTTGGGTGATTTATTTGATTAGGAAGATCTATCCAACATAGTCTAAGAGTCATTGCTTCATCATAGTGGCCATAAATTATTTTACCAAATTGGTGGAGGTGATTCCTTTTGAGAAAGCTAAATAGAAGGATATGATATGCTTTATAAAAGATAACATAATCCATAGGTTTAACATTTCAAAAATAATAATAATTGACCAAGATACTATATTCACAAGAGATGAGATGAAAGATTTTATTGCTAATTATGACATTAAACTTTTCAACTCTTCTCCTCATTATTCCCAAGTTAACGGTTAAGCTGAGGCGTCAAATAAGGTCATCATTATGATTATTGAAAGAATGTTAAAAGAAAATTCAATAGATTGACATAATATCCTAATGTAAGCTTTATGGCAGATAAAGTTTCTAGAATTTATGTTACAAGAGTGAGTCCATTTGCTTTGACTTTTGGATATGATATCATCTTACCTATAGAGGCAGTAGTCACTTCCTTAAGGATTGCTACGCAACATGGTTTGATATTAGACCAATACACCTAAGTTATGATGATGGAGTTTGAAGATTTGGAAGAGAAAAATTATTTGCTCTAAACATAATCATGGTATAAAATAAGAAAGTTGCAAGAATTTATAATAGAAGGGTGAGAAGAAAATGTTTTAATGAAGAGGAGCTAGTATGGAAAGTCATGCTTCCTTTAGGAACAAAGGATCGAGAGTTTAGGAAATGATCTTCTAATTGGGAGGGACCATTTAAAGTGTATAGTCTTAGGAGGAAATGTTTATTGGCTCTTGAGTTTAAAAGATGAGCCTTATAAATGGTGTATTAATAGAAAATACCTAAAAAGGTATTACCTAATGAAGTGGGAGTTATGAGAAAAAATATGTGAAGCAGATACTATGGCTAAATAATGTGTTTAGGTTGTTTGTGTTTCATCATTAATTAGATAGTCTAATTTACCACTTATAGTTTTAAAAATGAGAATGCCCACCATTTGATACATGAATGGTTGGTTTTAGTGTCGCTTGAAATCTTTGTAATGGTTATGAATACCTGTAAAGAGGTAGTTTTTAGTTATCTTTATTTTAAGTTTTATTACTTGATTCCATCAATTAATTTCCTAATATGCGTTTACAATTCATTACAAACTTGCTTACCGACTGAGAAGTTACAAATAAATGACAGGTTAGTAGGAGCTAATCGTTTGAGTATCAATCAATACTTGTTTTCACATGATCATAGCATTTGATAAAAAGTGGCTATCTTAAGTTATCAACATAAACATAGTCAAACCCATACATCAAGAAGGCAACACAAGTAGGTAAAAAAGGAATATGTTTATTAATGAAATATCCAAAGAAGACAAGCATAGCTCAAAGGTATCATATAAGTGTCAAAGATAAAAATAGAAGAAAAAGTTTCAAATGCATTATCCTACATATACTAAATAAAAGCAAAGTAGGAATGCTTAAATAGTCTTAAAGTCTATAGTAGTAACAAGACCTCTCCATTTTTGTACTATCTGACAATGCCTTTCTTCATTGGTAGAACAAGCAGCAGGCCATTTTTATAGCTTAAAGAAGTGGGTACTCATATGGTTCCTAAGGCATTCAACTTTAACATGCTTTGAATTATATACACTCTCAAGCTTCTTGCTTGTATCAACCAACTCAACAATCTCCTTTTTTAAGATAAACACTTATTGCTTGAGTTGTATTAATAATTGTTTCTTCTCTTTAACCTAGGAAGTCAGGGACTTGTGCTAGTCATATAGTGTAAATGAAGTTGTGAGAAAATCCTTCATCTTACTTTTATGCTTCATCATACCATGAACCTTGGCTTGAAGTCCTGCAACATTGGTATCCTCTTTATGATATGAAGAACAACAATCATTAATTGGAGACTTGTAAATTAGCTAAGGAATTTCATGTAGTTAGTGAGGAAGTCACCAACTTAAGTGCAAAGATAGAAGAAAATGCCTTCTTCTTTTGATCCTTAAATAAAGAGAATATATCAAGAGATAATATTTTCTTCAATGGTAACTTGGCTTCTTGAATGGACTTAGTAAAAGGATAAAAAGGATTAAAGTTAGGGTGATCAAAAGGTAAAAAGTTGAAGTTTAGATGAGCCAATAGGTTGGTTAGCACTTAAAGAGGAAAAAATGACCTTGATTATTGAACTCTATCCACTTTGCAAATGAATTAGATGTCAGAAGACAACAAAAGAAGGAAGGTATGAAAGACTAAAGAATAGTATATACTTTAAGAAGAGAGGGACGTATTAGACTATGTTGAAAGTTAATACATGCTAATAAAGAATTTTTATTGGCAAAGGTAGGCTGTTGAGGAGGGAATCAATAAATCAATCCTCAACAATCAAATCATAAGCTTTACTCAATCAAATCACTACATTTAACTTTCTTTTAGTTTATCATTTTCTTTCATTTAGTTTTATTAACTTCACTTTAAATTTATTTTCATTTGACATGTAAATATCTTTTGATAGTTTAAACAATTTATTTTTTTCAATTCCATTTCCAAATTTAGTAAATCCAGCATTAGATAAAGCTAGGAACTTATAATATTTTTATAGTTCTTTATTACTCATTTTTTTAAAAAATTGGAAGACTATTTAATTTTTATGGTTGAAATACCATAATCCCTTTTCCACAAGAAAAACTAAATTTTAGAAAAAATTTTAAAAATTAAAAGATAATATTATTTTAGAAATATTCATGAAAAATAACATTTTCATGATAGATTTATTATAAATTATAAAAATATTGATTTAAGATTTATTAAAAATTATTATTTTTATAAAAAATTAATTTTCTTTTATGAAACCTTCAAAAATATTTGACAAGAAAAATTGTAAATTCAATATCTAAATTCTTTGTATTCTTTTTAATGTTTGAATAATTTTTTTCAATTAAGTGACTAAATTTTAAATTTTGTGTTAATTTGATACTTCAGTTATATTTTTATAATTTATATGGTATTAAAACGAGTTTCTAGTATATTAATTGTAATTTATTATATACATTCTTTAAAATAATAATATTTTAAAAGTATGTTGATTAAATTAAAATGTACAAATAAAAAAATCAAAAATTTCATAATTAAAATTTGCAGTTGTATATGTTGTTAAAGTTTACATAAGTTTTGACTAAAATATTAACTAAATTATCAGTAAAATTATGATTAATAAAAAATAAGAAGATTAGATATGTTGAAAAGAAATTAATAGCTAAAATAATTATTAAATAAAATTACTATTTAAAAAATTAAAATAAAAAAAATAAAAAAATTAAATCGGTAACTCTTCAAAATATAGGTGTAACCCTTTTCAAGAAATGTTACCGTTGATTCGGCATATAGACTTGCAAAAGACTCCACTCAGCGAACCAAAGTCTTTGCTTTATCAGTCCACCCCAACTGACCCTCTTTTTCCCTCCTCATTTCACACTATTCACACCCTTAGGATCTGTTTGATTTTAATGGTGATTCTAATTTTGACAATTATTAATTATTTTATTAGTATTTAATTATTGAATATTAATAATTAATAATTAATTATTTAAATATTATTTTAAATTTAAAATATTTGATATTAATAATATTTAAATTAGTGATTGAATAAAGAATAATTAACCACTTCTTAAATTTTTAAACATTATTTTTTAATGTTTGTCGAATATCATAAAAATAGAAAAGACTAATCTCAACCTCTAAAGTTAAAATAATTAACTTTTCATTCTTATTTTGAAATTTATTTAAAAAATAATTTAAAAGAATGATGTTTTGATAGTATATTACCTAAAATACTATTATTGAACATAATATTAATTTTAATTTGAATTATTTAAGAGAAAATATTTAATACTTATATATTTGATCTTTTATTTATTTTTATTAAAATTATAAATAAATTAAATTAAATATAATATATTTATCAAATGAATATATTTTAATATATATATATTTAATAAAATATAAATGCTCCAAAATCTTATAAAATAAATCAGCTTTGAAAGAGGAAATGGAGAAATTAACTTTATCTTACTTGATAATTATATGATTATTTGAAAAGGAGGGAAATATTATGTCCATTTGAAGTGTTTATTTAGAAAATCTTTTTATTAAAAAATAATGGTATTATTAAGTGCTTAGTTAATTAATAATTTGTTCATTTTGATAGAATAATGAAATTGATGGAAATTAACACTTCTTGAAGTGTAATTTTTAAATTAAAAGAGAATTTTGACTTTTATTAATTTATGGAAAATGTAAAAAAGAATTGTAATAAAAAGAGTCACAGCACATCATTCATGAAGATGAGGAATGGAGCATTTAGTAGTATTGATTTTGAGGAGTTATTTTATGATGTGGTTTTTGTTTGTTTCTTTTTTTTTAATGAGTGGATTATGGATCAATAAAAATGATAGTTTTTTATTAAAATATAAAAATATAAATGTGATTGCAATATTCGATCTAGTTTCTTCGTGTGAACGCTTTGAAATTGAAACCATTGTGATTGCTGCGTTGTCTAGATAAAAAGATAGATTTAATAAATATTTATGATTTAGCACCAAAAAATAATCAAAGAATCAACACTGGACATCGGTTGAACCCTAATTAAATTTTCTGTTTTGGCCTTTTCTATTTTCTTTTTACTTTTCTTTCCTTCTTCTGTCTTGGTTTCTCTCTCCATTCTCCCTGGTAAAAGCCATGTTTGGAGAGAGGGATTACAACGGTGGAGAGGCTGAGAGCTCTCAAAATAAAGAAAACCCTCAAGACAAAATCGGATTATCTCAAAAGGGTATTCATTTTCTGAGAGATTCAAAGATGGGTTTTGATGGGTTTGCAGCAAAACCTCAAGAACTCACTCTTAGTTACCTTTGTGAAAATCCTAAATCGGGTTTCACTCAAAAGGGTAAAGAAGTTATCTTTTCTTCAGATAATTCCAATCAACAGGATAATGAGAAATGGGTCGAGAGAGACTTTATGAATCTCAGCGAAACAAAGTCGAATTCTTCTTCCAAAAGGGAAATCCATGAAGAAGATGATGAAGAAGAGGAGATTGAAAGAGAGAATCGTTCAAGAGAGAAGAAGCCAAAGTTGGAGAGTACTTTAAATCTTTCGCTGGCTTTACCAGATGTTTCGCTTTCTTTAACTGCTTCAAATGCTTTGCAAAATGTCGATCCTGTTATCAAGCCAAAACCTTGTAGGAGTATTCAATCTTTAGGCGCAGCTCCATCAAATAACAACACACAAACAACTTGTTCTAATGATTTCACCGCTGCTTCACTTTCTTGCTCTTATTCTCATCCTTTTTCTCACAATCCTAGTTGCTCGTTGACCCATAATTCAACTGAGAATTACTATTCTGTTGGTAGAGATGATCAAATTTGGTGTGGAGGAGAAGGGACTAACGGATCCGTTCATAGTAGGTTTAGGCCTATTGGGGATGGTCTTGTTGCTTTGAACAATAATAATAGTAATCATGGTGGTGGTGTTAATGGAGGGTTTTCGTTGATGCAGAATCATAGACCAACAAATAAGGATTCTTGCAATAATAATAATAGTCTTTACAGGACTGCCAGTTCGGATAATCTTTCATTTTTTCCGTCTGAATTGCCTGCTAGGCCACGCTTGGATGCTTATTCAGGTGATTCTAGGAGAAGGGATTCGGAGAATTTGAGAGATTTGGAAGTTGTAGATGCAGGATCAAAGCCAAGAAAGCTCTCTAGACCGGAGAGGATTCTTCATGAGATTGTATCAGAGTCAATTCCTGTTATGGCTCTAATAATTCAGGAGCTGACCGAAGAAACCTTAGATTTAACCAAGGAGTACTTGAGGAATCTTATTGTTTCACCCGAAAAGAGAGATGAACTAATTGGCCTTCAAAACCAACTTGGAAGAAGATCTGATCTTACTAAGGAGACTCTCTTGAAGTGCCAAAAGGATCAGCTAGAGATAATGACTGCAGTGAAAATTGGGCTGGCAAGTTTTCTATCTGGAAAAGTTAGACTTCCTCCAAACGAATTGGTGGAAATTTTCCTGTACATGAGGTGTAGAAATGTGAACTGCAAGACCATATTACCTGTTGAAGATTGTGACTGTAAGTTTTGCTCTGCAAACAAGGGATTTTGCAGCTCGTGTACGTGTCCGGTGTGTATGAATTTCGACTGTGCTAGCAATACCTGCAGTTGGGTTGGTTGTGACGTTTGTTGTCATTGGTGTCATGCTGCTTGTGGCATTCAAAAGAATCTCATTAGGCCAGGTCCTAGTCTGAAGGGGCCGAAAGGAACAACGGAGATGCAGTTTCATTGTATTGGGTGTAATCATGCTTCAGAAATGTTTGGGTTTGTGAAGGATGTGTTTGTATGGTGTGCGAAGGATTGGGGCCTAGAAACACTGATAAAGGAACTTGACTGTGTCAGGAAGATTTTTAAGGGAAGTGAGGACATTAAAGGCAAAGAGTTGCAAATTAAGGCAGAAGAGTTGCTCTCCAGGCTTGAAAGTAGAACCATTTCTCCTTCCAATGCCTGTAACATGATTATTCAGTTCTTTAACTGTAAGTTTCGGTGCAACTTCTGCGATTTTCTTCCTTCTTGTTAGAGTTGGTCTGATGGTTTGTTTGAGTCCTAAATCTAGTCTATTTGTCTAGAGAAATTTTTGTTTTTGATAAAGATGCCACCATTTGATTTTGTACTTCAAAATTTTCATGATGGGTTTATTTCGTTCGCTGTTGCTATTATTCTCCTTATGAAGATTTTTTTTTTTTACTTTGACACTGAAATGTCTGCAGTGTTCTGTTCAATGATCTATACGTTTTGCAGTTGAAACTCTGCTAGAAGTAGAACAATTTTGATGATTTGATGGTTCTCAATCTCTTATAAGAAATTCCCAATCGTAGTTGAGCTTCTACCTGTTTCTTGTTTTGGCTATACATTGAACCATATAGACTACATAGCTGATGGAATACAGATCAAATTGTTTTCATATCAAGTAAATCACTAACCGAAGAGGAAAGATGATCTTCTTATCATTTATTTGTCGAGTAATGGATGCATGCTAGTAGTTATGTGCTTCATTGCTTGTAAATGAAATGGTTATGAAATCAAATTGCTGGCGAGAGAATCTTGTAAAGTTCATGCTTAATGCTACGCTTTCCTAAAAACATGAAGCCGTGAACTGAAATATTATCTTATTTTATGCGTATGATTGGAAGAAACTGAATTGTTAAAATTCTCGTCGAGGCTGGTGACAAGAGCCACTTGTCCTAATTTAAACAGGAGGGGTCTACGTCTCCTTGGCCGATTCATGATCATGTTAACAGCCTTGCTTGATGATCCGTTCAGTGATCTGTCAAAAACTTTTGATGCGTTATGTTTGTAAATCAGGTTCTTATTTCTCGTATTTGAACTTTTCAGATGCAGACAACATTTCTGATTTTCCTGCTTCCAGTGTAACTGCAAAAGAACTGATGCCGACCGAAACTAGTCTTAGAAAAGATGTGGCCACTATACTGCCAGCCACTGCTCTCCCTCCAAAGTCTTCCATGTATAGTACAGGCGCATCAGGCGTGACCCGTGATTCACTATCAATCGGTCTCCACCAAAATGACCTCAAAGCCTCACTCCTCGGTGACTTGAAGATCAAGGATGAGTTCCAATTTGGCAAGTTATCGAAGAAAGATGGACTTGACAGCTTAGAAAGCATTGTGCGGATCAAAGAAGCAGAAGCCAGAATGTTCCAGAGCAAGGCAGATGAAGCGCGTAGGGAGGCAGAAGGGTACCAACGGATGATTCGGGCCAAGTCCGAGAAGTTGGATGATGAGTATGCAGAAAAGCTATCGAAACTTCGTTTGCAAGAGACGGAAGAAAGGCGGAGGAAAAAATTGGAAGAACTGAAGGTTTTGAAACACTCGCATGATGATTACTGCAACATGAAGCTAAGAATGCAAGTTGAGATTGCTGGTTTGTTGGAGAGAATGGAGGCGACAAAGCAACAATGGGTGTAACTTAATTGTATTATTTATGTTTATATCCTTTTTTTTCCCGCTGGTTTTCGTGGAAAAAGATGCTTACAGTGTGTGATTTGCTTGCATATTTGTCAACTTGTTACTTGAGCTTGTTTCTGCAAATACACAAGGACTGGTTCTTCTATTGCGAACTTGGGCTTGGGCAAACCCTTTTTCTTGTATATTTATTGGATTTGACAGGCACAGATGTGACAGGTACAGATATTTGAGCATAAACCAGTAGGTGATGTTGGAATGTTATTACGATAGAAAATGGATATATTCCCTTTGTGCATTTCTCCAATTTTATTCTTTTCAACTCATACTTTATATTTTTAAAATTTATTGATTTTGATTGTGCTATTTTTCAAATTGCATAATTTTATTATTTAATGATGATGATAATAATAATAATAATAATAATAATAATAATAATAATAATAATAATTTTATAAATATTTTTTATGCTTCAAATTTGCTATATGTAATCTATAAATTTATAATCATATAAATATATAAAATATTTTTGAATTTAATTATTAATATAAAATCATAAATATTTATGAAAATAATAATTTATAATTTTAAATAAAATAATAAATAATTTATATTTATTAGATTTATTTAAGATTTTATTAAATTTATTTAAAAATATTATACATAAAAATATTTGAAAAATTTAACTGAAGCTCTATGATTAATTTTACAAGAAAATGGTAAAAATATAAAATCAAGAAAAAGTAATTGATGTTATTATTGAAATCGTTGATGAGAGAATGAGAGGTGGTGAGAAAATTCTATATATAAATGAAAATGACATTATGATGTTTGCTATAAATTTTTATGTCTTAGTCGGTTTGGTCTCTAATCCCATCAAAATTACTTAATTAATCCCAATAATTTTAATTTCATAAATATCTTTTTATTCAATATACATTACAACTTTAATAAAATTTAATAAATTAAATATTATTTTTTTGAAAATAGATACTTAAAATAAAATTGGTAAAATTATAATAATTTAGGATTTTATTGATGTAAAAATAACTGAGTTGATGAATCAAAATATAGATATGTTAGTGAAATAAATGAAAATTGAAAAATTCATTAATGTTGATAATTTATATTCGTGTTTTGAATTCATTTATGTAAAATTATGTAGCATTTTTTAACCCTAAAGTAAAATCGTAGAACTATATAATTAAGAATTTATAAAAATGAATAAATTGATAACTAACAGAGAAATGTGTCCATGTAAATAATGAAGCTTTTATTTTTTTTTAACTAAGACTGATTTCCGATAAAAATATTCTAATACTTTGAATCGGCAGCGGAACCAACGAAGTGAACATCAGTAAGCTCGAGGAAGGACAGCGCTGAGGCCAACACCAACGGCGAAAAGCACAAGCAAGAGGCCGGTGAAATTGATGATAAGCCCTTCCTGGTTTAAAATGTGGAACCTTTGGATTAAACCAGGCTGCGCAGTGCAAATTCCGAGGAAGAAAATGAACATCCCGCCAAATACATGCCATGGCATGTACCCTGCTCTTGATGACATTTGTGCTCCTGGGAATACGAATGAGAAGAAACCTAACAACCACTGCATATCAAAATGATTGCAGGCCACATTTATTGACTTTCTTTAAAAGAATTTCTACTCCTATTTTTTACAAATTGCTTATATATAAAGAGGGTGTTACCTGTAAGCTAAACAGGGAGATGGTAATCATGCCTAACCAAGAATGTATGGTGACCATATTTTTAGCCCCAATCTCATGCTTGTACTTAAAAGCCGTACAAACCCCTAAAATCCCGGCTCCAAGTGCTACCGTTTGCAGTATCAAGTGAATTGCTTTCTGCACTTTCCTTTCTGCCGGAATCGTCTTGTACACCATTACAGCTGCCTCAAATCCCCAATCACATCAACAACTTGAACATTAGCATAAATGCGAAACCAAAACATAATAAAATGAAACCTATAATCATTTTCTCTCCAAATTACGATTCAGAATTCAAATGGCAACTTGGTGTAATAGGTCGGATCTCACCTTCTCCGGCCATAAGTATGAACCCGACTATCATGAGAAATGCATGCACCTGAATATAGCAGATAAATGTAAGATTATTCTTGCTCAAAGAAAACAAAAGTAAAATCACAGAAAAATATACATTCAAGATCTTGATTTTGTTAGGAGAAGTATAAGAAAATCCATCTTCAAAGTGGATAAGCCAAACAAGAACAAGGATAGCAACAGCTCCTGCTATTAAATGTGCGAGCGCGGTTACTGGTGCGGCAGAGACTAGGTAACTTGTGCTTTTTGGTGGCATTGAAGAAGTATGGCTAATGATTACTAATGTCAGCAAAAAAGACAACTATAATGGGCTACGACACTTGATCTTTGATGAAGATCACGGGTTTTATGATAATTTAGTTGGAGAAAACAAGGTTGTAATTTTGTTTTGATTTGACCATTATGGGTTTTATGAATCAGCCGGCTGGCCAGCCCGAATCCCGATATATGAACGCCAAACTTTGTTACGTAAATTGTTTGATTTCTATGAATTTTTTCCCAAGAATGGCATCCAAGTTCATTTAAAAGAATACTTTGATTATGCTTAAAATTAAAAATTAAAAATTAAAAATTAATTACAACAATTAGTACAATAAATTAAAAACAATGAACAACTTGAGTAGTTATTACATTACAGCATATATCCATACCCAAACCAAAAATTACATGAATCTGAAAAAATAGTTACAGTAGAATATGAGAAATCACACGTAACGGGCAAGAACAACAGAGAGATCGACAAAAACTGCAAAAAGGAGGATGGCTAATCCCGTGAAGTTCATCAATCTATTCTCGCTGTTGTGCAATCTATTCTCGCTGTTGTACTTGTTGTTCAAGAAAGTGGATTTCTCCATCAACCCAGTCAGAGCTGAACATACAGCCATGAATAGAAGAATTCTTCCAGCACAAATATGCCATGGCAGCATCCTTTGCCTTGACACTGAAGGTCGTGGAATCATAAACGTGAAGATACCGAACAGCCACTGCACGCACATGATAAGGGTAAGTAAAAACAACATTCCAAGGGAACTATGGAGGAATGGAGGTTACTACCTGGAGGCCAAATAAGCAAATTGTGGAAATCCCAATCCAGGAATGCAAGCTATAAACATCATCTACATTTATCATGTCATGATATTTGAAAACAGCTGCTATGCCTGTAATTGCAAGGCCTAATGCGATTGTATGGAGTATCATGTGACAGATTTTCTGAGCTTTATGGGTTGCTGGTACCACCTTGTACATCATCATTGCTGCAACATAAAACATTCTGAAGTCCTTTGAACTGGTTGGTACATCAATTCTCAATATCTCTAAAAAACGATAAACCAAATGTACCTTCGCCGAAAACAAAGATGAATCCGCAAAACATCATGAACGGGTGCACCTAAGTACCCGTAAGAAACAATGATTAATCACTTGAACAAAAATTAATCAAGATTAAGGACATATCATACGAAAATCAAACTAAAAAAGTTTTAAATTAAAGGAATATTAATTTATATAATGTGTGTAATTACGTTGTAAACACGATCAGCATTGTCAGAATCATACTCAATGCCTCCACGATAATGCAACAACCAAACCAGCATAAGAATGAAAGCTAAGACCCCAAACAAGTGAGCAGCCACTGTCAGACGAGAGGCGGGTCCCCTGTACCGGTAATCGAAACCGTCCATGGCTGAAGAAGAAGAGCTAATAAGTTTCGTAGGAAAGTGTTTGATGATGATGGTCGTATTATTTTTAAGTCTTATATTTATATAGAAATTTTTTATAGAAAGCAAAAGAAATTAAAGAGATCGCATCCTGCTTTTCCCTTTGCTTGTTTCTTGGGTTTGGCATATAATATATATAAATATTCCCATAACCAAAGTTAATTGAATAAGTTAATTATTATTAATTTAATAAGTGGATTAGATACTTATTAATATAATAAATTTAAGTTTTAATTTAAATTCAAGAGCTATGAATGAAGAAAACCTAAATCTTTATCATAGTTTACAATTTTTCATAAAATTTTCAATTTTGATTAATTTATCTCTATTTTGAAAATCTAATACAATATTATTCGACATGTGTAGAAATATTCTTTCCAATTGTAAATATTTTCTTTCTTATTTTGGAACCAATTATGTTCCTAATTTATTGCAAGAAAATTAGTTATTTGTTACCTTCTTTAGTGTAGGTTTTACACTGTTCTTCGTGTTATATATAGCTGTTCTCTATAATATCTTGTATAAGAATAACAAAAATATTCATTATGATTGTATTTTATCTCTCTATTTCAAGTCTACCAACCAAAAATAAACATATAATCTACATACAAATATATAATCACACAATCATGATCATCAGCTTTAGTATAAACACATTTATCAACTTCTAAAGTTAAAAATCCATCAACTAACAAACTTGATCAAAGTTTTCATGCCACTGTTTAGGCATTTGTTTCAAACCATATAAAGATTTGAGTAGTTTGCAAACTTTATTTTCCTTTCCAAGTACTACACACCCTTCTGGTTGCACCATGTAAATCTCTTCCTCTAAATCATCATTTAAAAATGCAATGTTAACATTTGTTTAATGAATAAAAAGTTTATGGATTGAAGCTAAAGCAATTAAAACATGAAGTGAAGAAATTCTTGTCATAGGAGTAAACATGTTAAAATAGTTTAAACTTTCTTTTTAAGTAAAACCTTTAACAACAAGTCTAGCTTTGTATTTATCAATTGAACCATAAGGCTTAAATTTCTTTTTGAAAATTCCTTTGCAACCAATTGGTTTCACTCTTGAGGGTAAATCAACCAAGTCCTAGGTTTTGTTTTGTAAAATGGAATTAATTTCAATTTTGATGGCTTTATCCTAAAATTGAGATTGACAAGAAGTAATTGTATCAAAAAATGTTAAAAGATCATTTTCTATAAGATATGTATAGAAATCATTTCTAAAAGAAGTTTCCTTCCTTTATCTTTTGTTTCTTCTAAAATCCATAAAAAAAATTTTAGAGTCATTTTGTTTAGGAAAATACTTTTTAGTAGATGCACGAGAAGTCTGATCAAGTTTTAGCAGACAAACATTTTCAAAGAATTATGCATTCTTTATCTCAATTATAGTGTTGCAATGAAGTATATCACTTTTTAACACAAGAAACTTGTATGCAACATTATATTTAATATAGCCAACAAACATACAATTAGATGTTTTAGATCCTATTTTCCTCTTTTTAGGATTAGACAACTTAACCTTAGTAAGACACCCCCATACTTTCAAATATTTAAGGTTAGGTTCATAACCTCTCCATAATTCATACGGTGTCTTGCTAGTTCTCTTATAGGGAATTATGTTTTGTATATGATAAGCAGAGAGTAGTGCTTCCCCACCACATATTATGAGAAGCACCATAACTAACAAGTAAAAGCATTCATAATCTCTTTTAAAGTTATATTTTTCTTTTCAGTTACATCATTAGATTCAGGTGAATAAGGAGGTAAAGACTTATGTATAATACCTTCTTTTTCATAAAAGTCATTGTCACACCCTAATTTTGGATCGGCTTTGATTCGGATCGATTCTGAGTTGATTCTGGGCCATTTAGGGTCTTTTCGGACCATCCTAGGTCCTTTCAGACCGGGCCAGGCCCGTTTAGGGTTTCATGTGACACTTTCGGGAAGATGTGCGATCGCATATGTCTCATTGCACGCCGCATATGATCATGTGCGATTGCATATGTTTCATGACACAACATACGCGATCGCGTATGTTCCCGAGGGCAGACCTAATTAAGCCCTAATCTGCCATTTGGCTAAGGGACCAGAAATTAAGGACAAAACCCTAGATTTCTAATAGCTGTCAGCAGCCGTCAGTAACCATTTGACACTCCAAAACCTAATTCTAATCAATCTAAGGCATTAGGATTAATCAAAACGCACTAAAATCAACTAGAATTAGGCGTTTTAACCACCTAAACTTGGATTTGGATCGGATTGGATTGCTATTCTCATTCCCTAACGTTTTGGAGAATCTACAAGAGGTAAATCAATTCTTTCTTATTGATTTTGCATTGTTTTAATTGGCATAACATGATTTTAATTGTTATTTCATGTTATTCGTGATACTTATGCTTAATATGATTGAATAACATGTTGATTTTATGATTTGCACATGATTTTTACGTGTTTTGGCATGATTTTTTTATGTGTTTTAATTCGTAGTTTCGCTTCATTTTTCGTGCATTCTATCATGTGCTATCGCATATGATCATGC
>CANYBF010285397.1:0-10540 GCA_948192965.1 Dalechampia spathulata
GAATTAATACAAAATAATAAATAAGTAAAATAAATAATTAAAGAAATTTATTAATAAATAAATAGGTAAATAAAATAACATCATTTATAAATATGTAGACATAATTTAATAACATATACACTTAATCAATTAATAAAAAAAATATAATATATAATTACCAATACTAATAAATTATTATTCTAATAATAATAATCTATTACTTATATGTTTTTTTTCCAAAATTGATACTATACTTAACTAATTAATAACTTTAATTAATCAATTTAATTTCTTTATATACAAATCTATTAATTAAGTAAATAACTTAATTAATTAACACCTCATCACTAATCACTACACCTAACATATCAATTCATCCACTAAAATCATCAAGCTTATTAATTCATCAACTCAAATAATTATGCCTTAGCAATACTAAAATAATCAACTCAATCAATCAATGACTCATAAATCAAAATGCAATCATGATATGACTAACAGTGAGAGTGAGATGGGTTATGGAAATATGGAAAATGATGATGTGGTGAAAAGATTTATTAGATTGGTGAAAGATGTAGAACAATCATTATTTCAATCATTATTTCTTGGTTGTAAAAACTTTTCAAAGTTAGAATTCATAATACATCTACTCCATCTTAAATGCATGAATAGTTGGAGTGACAAGTCTTTAACTATGTTACTCAAACTATTAAAAAAAGCATTCCTTTATGATGACTCTTTTCCAAAAAATGCCTACAAGGATTCCTTCATATCCATTTGCCATATCTCATAATAAAAATGAGTAGTAATAGCAAGTAAGATTCTAATGGATCTAAGCATAGCTACAGGAGAAAATGTTTAGTCATAATCATTCCATTACTGCTATTGATAACCTTTTGCTACTAAGTGAGTTTTATAGGTAATAACATTACCATCGATGTTTATCTTCTTCTTAAAGACCAACTTGTATCTAATGAGTTTAATCCACTCATGTTGATCAACCAAAGCCCAGACTTGGTTTTCAAACATGGAATTCATTTCAGACTACATGGCCTTTAACTATAAGTTATATTATGAACTATTCAGAACTTCCTTATAATCTCGGGTACAGTTCTTACTCATTATGAACTCTTCAGAACTTCCTCATAATCTCGGGTACAGTTCTTACTCTAGTTGAGCGTTTAAGATCTCGTGTTTCCACATGAACTATTTTTGCATCATCATGTAAAACATCAACAAGATTTATCGGTTGATCTACTTCTTCTCATGGTTATTGAACTTCATCAAGTTCAACCTTACTCCCACTATCTCCTTTTAGAAGAAACTCTTTCTATAAAAAGCCAACATGCTTTGAGTACCCTATGGCTTCCCTAGGATAACCCATAAAATAGCATTTGTTAGATTTAGCATCGAACTTATCTGACATTATCCTCTTCACATAAGTAGGACAACCCCATACCTTCAAATAAGAAAGAATAGGTTTCTTATTAAACCACATCTCATATAGAGTAGAGTCAACCAATTTGGATGGAACTCGATTCAAAACATGTACAGCAGTCTCTAGTACATCACTCCTAAACGATTTGGGTAAGTTTACAAGGTACATCATGGATCAAACCATATCTAACAAAGTTTGATTCCTCCTTTCTGATACACCATTAAGTTATGGTGTATATGGAGGTGTCCATTAAGATAATATCCCATTATCTTTAAGATAGTCCAAAAAATCTTGGCTTAAGTATTCATCACCTTAATCTGTATTGGTTTATGAAAACATGTTTAGCAGCTAAAGATGTAATTTAAACTTTTAAAAACATGTGATTTCATTGGATCTAATAATCTCATTCATAAAACACATCAATAATTGAGAACACTATTAAAGAAGAGATCAAAAACTTACTTTTGTGCAGATCTCCTTCTTTCTTGTTCGTCAGAAAAGTTTTAGCAAACTTTTGAATCCCCAATTTAGAAGATCTCCAAACTATCCACACAAGCAATAGGAATGATTAGTAATCAGTATTACTTGTTTCATTTTTAGGACTAGTAAAACAAAACATAAAAGAATAGATAAAGAATAAAAGATGAATTCGATTCTTTTTTTGAATCTTCTATCAAAAGCCGAATTGATCTTCTTGTTATTGAACTTCAAATAGCTTATAACAATGGAATAAGGAGGCTACCGAATTGCTTTTGTATGTCCTCTTATTTTTTTTAAAAAATGTAAGACCTAAAACCTAATTAGGTTTAAGGTTTAATATATTCGGTCATGTACATGTCACATGCTTTAGGCATGTGACTTGCATGTGACTAACTTGAATCTCCTTCCCAGAAGCACATGATAATCATGTGCACTTTTTTTCATTCATCATACATGAATAAGTCATATGACAATCACATATTGATTATTAAATGATATAATTCCATCCAAATCCGTACATAGCATGCATATAGAACATATTATCTTAAATCACTTGTATCTTGAGTTCTACTTATCAGATTTAAGTGATCTTAATATCAAATCAAAGCTCTTTTCATGATCTTTCAAATAAAAATGAAAGCTATAGGTTATCCAATAACCATAAAACATTATGTCATCAACATTCATTCATAATTATCATGCCTCTTACTTTTAGTGTGCAACCTTTTGAGTTCTTGACATGTTAGCAGCATATGAATATATTATTAAACTCCATTTAATAACATCATATGTAAATCAAGAGCAATGCCTAATCAAACATCATGACTACCCAAATGTCAAGAGGTCATTAGTTTGACTACAACCCTTCCATATCAAATTCCATGCAATAAACTCCCTTCACCATCCACTATCTCATTTAGGTTTGAGTTTGGATTAATATCAACTCAATGTATAATCAACTGTGTTAGATCATGCCATAAATTTGATGTTTCATGTATCATAATTTGTATTCTCAAAATGCCATTATGAAACTCATTCATCAATAGGCATTCTATCTGGCTAGAGATTCCTGCATAAAGAATGTTACATGAATCAATCAGATAAAACCCATACATTTAATCTGGGGTGGTGAATCCTTTATTGATAAACAAATACCTTCAACTACTTCACACTATATCCAACCTTTAAGCTATGAATGCTTCATAACAAGGAATAAAACATAGGAGTCAAAACATAATGATCCATAATTAAGATAACCTTGTTATCTCAAGTCTTAAAGATACTTGCACTACTAATATGAGTGTGATATTAATCATCCATATGAAATCTTACTAGCAAGGTCCCTAATGAGTTAGTCCTAAACTGCCCATTCATATGTTCACTTTAAATAACTCTTATCATGATGAACGAGAATCATCCCAAAAGGAAGTATAACATGTGCTGATCTTAACTACATTGATATTAATACATTGATCAGTGATAATTTAGATATTGAACATTTGCATACAATAAGAACCTCATTTCATAAACTCTTTATGAATTCCTTTATACTATTCCAATATCTTACAATTCATTATTTAGTTAATAACCTTTCAAGAAAACTGAATAATAAATAATGTATTTTATTAATAAATCATTCAATATAAAATTACAATAAAATATGATGCTTTAGAGCATACACTAATAATTTGATCGAAGAGTTTTAATACTCTTGTCAAGTTATTTTTCTACTTCATTTTTGAATTCTTTGGACTTTTTAAAAGCTTCAAACTTATACTTCATCAAGTACAAACATCCATATCTTAAATAATCCTTAATGAATGTAATAAAGTAGTTGTATCCACCTCTTGTATATGTAGACATAGGACACATACATCTAAATGTATGAGTTCTAATGCTTGCTTAGCTTTTCCATTTTTTCCTTTAAAGGGTGATTATGTCATCTTGCATAATAAACAAGATTCACATATTTTATATGATTCAAAATCAAATGAACCTAAATTGCTACATTTATATAACTTGGACATGCAAATGTTGTTTATATAGCCAAGATGACAATGCCATAAATAGAGTGGATTATGATCATCACTTTTGATCCTTTTATTTTAAACATTGTAAATGAAGTTTGGATTATCCAGTATATAAGCTCCATTATCAACATTTGCTAAACAATAGAATATACCATATTTGAAAATAGAATATACCATTAATGGAATATAATAGCTTTATTCTACTAGACAATATACTAAGATAAGGTTCTTACATAAACTTAGAACATAATAACAATTATTAAGTTCTAAATTTAAACCAAAAGTTAAATGAAAAATATAATTTCCTATTTCTAATGCAACAACCATTGCTCCATTAGCAACATAAATGTTTACATCACTCTTATTTAGCTTCCTCCTACTGCTTAGTCCCTAAAAATTGTAACAAATATGAGATGCATAACCAATATATAATACCCAGCTTTTGTTATTAGAAATAGCATTAGAATTAACCTCAATTACATATATACTTGAAGTAGAAGGATGATCCTTCTTGAGTTGCTCTAAGTACACCTTGTAGTTCCTCTTCCAGTGGCCATCTTTATGATAAGTACACCTTGTAGTTCTTAAGCCACACCACTTTTTAGTTTAAGGGCTGGCTTTTTGCTCTTCTTTTATGCTTTACCCTTCTTCTTTGAAGAGCTCACTAAAATAGCTTTTCTTGTTGGCATCCTTAGCATACCTTAACAAATTGATTAGCTCTAGAATAGAAATTTATTCCTTATTAAGGAGAAAATGCCCATAACTATCAAGTGATGATTGTATAATAAGGTCTACTGTCAACTCTGCTTGAAGGGTAAATCCTAAAACCTCTAATCTTTAAATGTATCCATGCATCTTTATGCCATGTAATACAACATATGCTCCCTCAGCCATTCTACACCTAAATAGTGCCTTTGAGAGATCATATCTCTTTGTCATTACCTTTTCTTGAAAAAGGGTCCTAAGATACTCAATCATGGTACAAGAGTTCATAGTTTCACACTCCTTTTAAAGATCACTCTCCATACCACCAAGCATGATGCTACTAGATATTTCATCCTCTCTCTTAAACTTAACATATGGTTCTTTCACAACATCAGAGGAATTAGTAGCAGGTGGGTATGGATAGGCTTGATCTAAAACATGAGCTATCTGTTTACCTTTCAAAACTATTTTAATTTGGTGAATCTAGTTAATGTAGTTTGATTCGCTCAACTTATGTTCAATAATTCTGCATAGGTTAACCTTTTGAGCTATTAAAATTGAAGAAAAGGAAAAATAGTATGTCAATTAAAGCATCATATCATTTTAAAAACATAATAAGGTATTTAATTTTATTTTTATCTCTCATTATTTTATTTCAAATCAATAACCTTTAATTATCAATCCAGGAAAATCACACTTTTCTTTTCTTAGTAGGTCAGTATCCAATGACCATTAAATTTTAATCTTGAGTATGCCCAACAAACTAGAACCTAATGTCCATAGGTAAACATCTAATGTCAATAATATTGCTATATGATTATTAAACCATTAAGTCATCAACTCTTTATGGTTTATATTATCTCATGATATAATACCCCAAACCAGCTTATGAGATCTATTACCTTGAGTATGCTCAACAAATAATGGATTCCATTTAAATCCAACCCACTTTTAAAAATGTGGATAAACCCCATGTCAAACAAGCTTGGGTATGCCCAACAACCTAAATGAAATGAAGCTCTTCATCCTTATTCTTAAATTTTAAAGGCCTTAGATTTAATATTGTTTTAAGGGATTTCTTTCCTTTTATATATTTTAAATATACAAGGTGGGTGTGTGCATCTTATGCACCATACATGGTCCTGGCTCATGCATGCAAAAGCATGCTCATGTATCATAGATATTCATATGTATAATAACTTATATCATGATGATTATGGACTTGAAATGATACTTAGGTCAAACCTAGGTAATTGAAATTGAAATCTATTCTATTACAAATTTTTTCTTAGAGTTCATTTTGGTGCACCTTGCTCCTATGCTCCTTTTGCTTCCTTTTGTTTCTTCTTTTACAACCTATGTAATCTAATGGAAAATTTCAAATGTAAAAGCCCCAAGTTATATTTGAGGGGAGTAGATGACAAGAGAAATGCAAAATAGTATGAGATAAGGCAGGACTTGTAGGCCCTATTTACCAAAATTGTAAAATATGCATATGCTCAATCTCATTCGGCATAGTCCATAATCATCATCATACCAATATCCATTCATACATACACATGTAATGTACAAATTAAATTTCCTTTTTAATGATTTTCATTTTAATCCTTTTTTAAAAATAATTTAAAAACACTTGTTGGGCTTGCAATTTCAAATACATGTTTTAACTTTGCATTGATTTCTTTGAATTAATTATTTATCATAATTAAATAACCATCCAACCAATAATGTATTAATATTTAAATTACATTTAAATAATAATATATCATATGGAAATCAATTACAACAAAACAAGTAAAACTAAGTCAAAATCTGTGTCATACTCAATTTGATCCTTTAAGAATTTTAATCCAAATAAAATACTTATTAATTTCCAAATAGAATTTATTTTCCAAATACTTATTTTTTAATAGAATTTTATTTATTAATTTCTTAATGTAACTAATACATGAATATCAAATTTATTAACCAAATTAATAAATTTAATATGATCAAATTAATGAAAACTAAATCAACATACATCATCAGTATCTCATGCGTATAACATTAACCCATTGAATTAAAACCCTTATAATTTGAATTAAAAACCATCTTTAATGTTCCAAAATCATGTTAATATGTAAAATATATTGATTTATAACATGTTTATAAATTAAACATGCATAAAGCAACCATAAATAATAAGCATGGAACATAAGAACAATTCAATAATCATGAATGATAGGGAATTTTTTCTCAATTTTTTTTAAAATAACCATGCAATATGTTTCAATAGAAATCAAGTTTAGTAAGTCAAGAACACATGGTAAAAATTTCATTGCAAAATTCAAAGTAAAACTCTCTTAAACATTAAACAAAATCCAAGCACCATACAAGTTAAAAAAAAATGAAATTCAATGTTTTTCAATGAAGGATTGCATGAGAACCAGACTTTGATACTGTGAGAGTAGCACATCCTGGACGCGGGAATGCTGCACGCTGTTCGGTGTGAAATGCCGTGGTGCTTGCTCTTAAAATATAGACCCCTGAGTTACTACAGGAACTAGACAGATCGCGTCGAGTAAGTGATGTGGAGTCGCCACCCGGCTTATCTAATCAACTCAATTGAGCAACTAAACAAGCCAGAGTAGTGCAAGAGAGTTCTCTTCATCCAAGGAGAGACTCAGCATGATCGTGCTCCCGAGCTGCCTAACTCAGAGGAATTCTATGAGCAACAGTTCGCCATCTTTGGTAATGTTTATGACCTATCACCCTGACAGCACCTGGAAAGATTGCTATTGCCATCACCATCAACCCTGATGATGCTTTCCAGATCTTTGGTGATGTTGCTAATCTCACCACCCGTCGCCTGGATCCAGAGCCTGCTACAGTTGCTGCACTGGGATCCAAGCTGCAGAACTTGGACATTGAAGACCTGCTGCTGTCAAAGGTCTACGAGGACATCGCCACGCTGGTCAAGAGTACCCTTGAAGAGCTCGTATATGAGGACACTGATGTCCCTATTTCTGTACTCTTTAATGATGATGCAATCCTATCTAAATATGAAGCAATAAAGAGCAACTTTGCTTATGTTTATGATGTGTATTCTGATGGCATTGTGCATGAGCATGAGCATTACATGAGCATTTTTGACATTAACACATCTTGCATCGAAAATGTTAACATTAACATAGATGACAAGCCGTGTCTCCTCCAGATTGCATTAGACTTGACCTTTGAAGAGAGAATAGAAATAATCAGCACATTGAAAAAGCATATAAAAGCCTTTACTCTAGGCTATGAAGACATGCCGGGTGTCGACAAATCCATTGCAGAACACAGAATTCCTACCAAGCCGGGGTTCAAGCTAGTCAAACAGAAACTACGGCGCCTCTGACCCGAATAGGCACAGAAGGTCAAAGAAGATGTCCAGAAGCAGTTGGATGCCAAATTCCTTGAGGTGGTTGACTATCCAGAGTGATTGGCCAATGTGGTTCCGGTTCCTAAGAAAGACGGCAGGGTCAGAGTCTGCATAGACTACAGGGATCTGAACAAGGCATGTCCAAAGGATGACTTTCCTTTACATTATATCGACGTGCTAGTTGATAGCGCAGCCGCTAGCGCTATGTATTCCTTCGCTGATGGATTCTCCGGCTACAACCAAATCCTGATGGCAGTCATAGATAAGGTAAAGATAGCTTTCATCACAGAATGGGGGACCTACTACTACAAGGTCATGCCCTTTGGCTTGAAAAATGCAGGTGCTACCTACCAACAGGCTGCAACGACGCTGTTGCATGATTTGATCCACAAGGAAGTTGAAGTCTATGTGGATGACATGATGGTGAAGTCTCCTACCAGAGGGGAACATACAGCCACTCTTGACAGATTTCTCATACGCATTGAGAAGTACGGACTCAGACTGAAATTGAAGAAATGCACATTCGGGGTGACATCTGGCAAGCTGTTGGGTCACATTGTCAGTCAAAGGGGTATCGAAGTGGATCCTGACAAAGCAAAGTCAATCATTGAGATGCCCATTCCTAGAACTGAGACTGAAGTGAGGGGATTCCTGGGACAGCTCCAGTACATCAGCAGATTCATCACCAAGCTCACTACCATATGTGAACCTATCTTCAAACTCTTGAGGAAGAACCTGCCCATGGTTTGGGATGAAAACTGTTAGTTTGCATTTGAGAGGGTAAAGCATTATCTCTCCAACCCGCCGATTCTGCAACCACCTCGGTCTAGAAAGCCACTACTACTCTATCTAGCCTTAGAGGAGGAGTCAGTGGGTGCTATGATGGCTCAGGAGAATGACGCCAGAGTCGAACATGCTGTCTACTACTTGAGTAAGAAGTTGCTGCCAACAGAGTGCAAATACAGCACTGTTGAGAAGCTATGCATGGCTATGGTCTGGGTTACCAAAAAGCTCAGGCATTACTTCCAGTCATACCAGATACAAGCAATCTCCAAGGTTGACCCTATGAAGTATTTGTATGCAGCTCCTTTGCTAGTAGGAAAACTCTCCAGGTGGCTAATCCTGTTGTCAGAGTTTGATGTGCAGTATGTCACTACCAAAGTGATCAAGGGCAGAGCAATCGTTGAGTTCCTAGCATCCAGGCCGATGGATGACTCTGAGACCTTTAAACTGGACTTCCCAGATGAGCACTTGCAGTTGATGTCCAGAAATGGCAGTTGCACTTTGACGGAGCAGTCAACAAAAGGGGTGCAGGTGTAGGAGTTGTGCTAATCACTCCTGAGGGTGAACTAATAATGCTCTCAAAGCGACTGAGCTTTTTAGTCACCAACAATATGGCTGAATATGAAGCATGTCTCTTCGGGCTGGAAGCATTACTAATGGTCGGTGCCCCAGATGTACAGATATTTGGTGATTCAATGCTAGTTATTCACCAATCCACGGTCGAGTGGGAAGTCAAAGAGGAAAGGCTCAAACCTTATGCTGAATACATGAAGCTCAGGGTCTGCAATTTCAGCTCCTGCCAATTTATCCACATGCCACGTGAAGAGAATCAGATGGCTGATGCTTTAGCCACACTAGCTTCAGTCTATGAGCAACCACAGAATCAAGGTCAACCAGTGATTATTGAGCAGTCAAGGATCCCTTGCTATTTTAGGGAACAGGTTATGACGCTAGACCCATCAGATGAAATCCCCTGGTATGCTGATATCATGAATTTTCTGAATACGGGTACTTATCCAGAGGAAGCCAACAGAACCGATAAGCTAGCTCTACGCAGACTAGCAGCCAACTTTACCTGGCATCAGGGTGTTCTCTATAGAAGAACCGCAGATGGTCTACAGCTCCGATGCATAGCGGGGAAAGAGATTGAATTGGTCATGGAGACAATACATGCTGGTGTGTGTGGATCCCACATGAATGGGTTTGAACTTTACAGGAAGATCCTACGCCAAGGATATTTTTGGCTCACCATGGAAACAGACTGCATACAGTTTGTACGGAGATGCCATGAATGCCAGATTCATGGAGACTTGAGTCATCTGCTGCCTGTCGAATTGTAAAATTTGACAACGCCTTGGCCATTCTCAGTATGAGGAATTGACATCATGGGTGAGATTCATCCTAACGCTTCTAATGGACATCGGTACATACTGGTAGCTATGGACTACTTCTCTAAATAGGTGGAGGCAGAATCCTACAGTAAACTGGGGGCAAGACAGGTTGCCAGGTTTATAGAGAAGAACCTCAAATGCCGATATGGGGTACCGCACCACCTGGTGTCAGACAACGGAGTGCAATTCCAGGCCCAAGCTACAGACTTACTGGAAAAATATGGGGTTGAACACCACCGATCCTCTCCTTACCACCCTCAAGCTAATGGGGCAGTCGAAGCAGCTAATAAGACAATCAAGCGCATCTTGGCCAAAATGGTGCAGACTTATAGGG
>CANYBF010285431.1:0-22085 GCA_948192965.1 Dalechampia spathulata
CGGTATATGGCGAATCCTGGCAGAGAGCATTGGAATGCAGTGAAGAGGATCCTAAGATACATTAAGGGGACCTCAGATGTTGCTATGTGTTATGGGGGATCAGACTTTATTGTCAGAGGATATGTTGACTCAGATTATGCAAGTGATCTTGATAAAAGCAAATCCACAACAGGGTATGTGTTCACACTTACTGGTGGAGCTGTAAGCTGAGTATCAAAATTGCAGTCAGTTGTGGCAACTTCAACAACAGAAGCAGAATATGTAGCAGCTACACAAGCTAGTAAAGAAGCAGTATGATTGAAAATGATAATGGAGGAACTCGGGCACGAACAAGAAAAGATAGTTCTGTTTTGTGACAGTCAGAGTGCCTTGCATCTTGCAAGGAATCCAACTTTTCATTCCAAGTCAAAGCACATACGAGTCCAGTATCACTTCATTCGAGAAAAAGTGGAAGAGGGCACAGTAGATATGCAGAAATTTCATACTAAAGACAACCTGACAGACTTTATGACAAAGACAGTTAACACTGGCAAGTTTATCTGGTGTCGATCCTCTAGTGGCCTGACAGAAGCATAAGCAGCATGGAAAGACAAGAACGAAAGAATGGTATGAAGATCTGATTAATTCTCAATCAAATCTTCAATTGAGAGATTGTCAAAGTAAAGGAAAGTGGTGCCCGCAAAATGAGAAAGAAAATGGGGCGTTGCAATTTTTGATTTATAAAAAAAAAACAAAGTCAGAAATTGCAGGCGAGGATGCGGTTTGATACACGTACCCTCTGCCTATAAATAGGCAGAGGGATTAAGGCAGAAACTCATCCCATATTCCATAAAAATCTCACGAGAGAAAAAAAAGGGAGGAAGAGAAAGAGAAAAAAATATTTGAGAGTTTATTTTTGAGTCGTTGTAATTCCATATTATTTTTTTCTTTAATAAAATTCTTCGATCCTTTGTCCGTAGTTTTTACCCTAACTTGTTTGGGGGTTTTCCACGTAAATCTGTGTGTTCAATATTTTTATTTTCTCAAATTTTAGCTGCGATCCTCCTTTATCCGGTCCGTATTTTTCAACATATATTACAACTAGATCGTCAATTTGATAAAATTATAAGTCAATAAAAAATATTTAATTTTCATTCATATTTACGCTTAAATCAAATTACTTAAGCATCACAACTCTTTAGCATTATACCCATCCATTATGAACACTCTGAATTGCATAACCAGCATATGCATTGGAAGTTCAGGTCACTGACAAATAATTACTGAACTGATAAACATCAGAACAACATTTATTTACCTACAGGAACAATCAAATGTTGTCTCTATCTGATAACAGTTCCGCTTATTCACTGCCCTTATTGCTGCCAAAATCAGCAGCAGCTTGAGCAGCAAGTATCAGAACATCCAAAACCCTTCGACCTCCATTGGCAAAGTAACTGCTATTAGCTATAGCATTGACTGCTTTTATTGCATAAGTAGCTGTCACCATAGCTGCTGTTCCAGTAACTAATATAGCTGATGCCGTGATATGGGAGAGATGATATTTCTCGTCCACTGATTTCACCGTTCGCATGCTTTCTTGTATCTTCTCAGTTAGCCCAATTCTGTCACTAAGCTCAGCGACCTTTGCTGCTGTTGTAGCCGAGACTTTATAAGACTGATCAAAAGCTTTGGCTTTGACCAATGCATCTTTTCCTAATATGTAGCCCTTTGCTATGGTTGTTTTCACAACTTGCTGAGCCACAGTCACTGCTTCGCCTGGAGTTGAAGCATATTGGTTCATATACAGTCCCTGCTAAATATTCCTAACAGGTTAGTTCCAGGGAAGGCTCAAACCTTTTACGTAATTGAAATCCAAGTTCAGCGCTCAAATCTCTACTATGACACGTTTAATGTACAAACCAGTTGGATAGACTTATGGGTGCATATATACCATTGCTGGGGCATAAGATTCAGCCTTCACCGAAGATTGTGATCCATCTGCATAAGCTCCCCAATGTGTTATGAATACAGGCTGATCCACAATTTTCGCTCCCTGAAACATCACAATCAGAATCAACTAACTGATACAATTGCATAATTAACATAAGTCATCGAGTAGGGAGAAAAAGCAAGATAGACATTGCAGCCACTCCAAATACATTGTAAAAAGCTAACTTAGACTAGAACATGAAGCAACAGAAATCTGATAAAACTTACGCTATGCAGGATAGCAGTTTCAAGAGCATAGGCACATCTAAATGTCACATATGCTGTAGATGCATAGTCCCCACAGCTGTTTTTCAAGTACATAATATAATTTAGGAAGGGAAAATACATTGCTAGCTCCGAGAAGTGAAGTAGAAGAAGGTTACCTGATGATTTCAACATGCTCAATTGCCCCACAACGAGCAAAGAAATCATAGACGTTTTTCACTGTGGCTTTAGGGGACAGGCACGTAACTTCAGCAGTATACATGAGGCTCAATTTTGGGAATGCAAAACAAACACGCGGGAGAAGGTATAAATAAAAAAATCGAGAAAGTTATCTGTCAACAGGGAGTTTCTGTTTCTAGAAATGACCATCGCCCACTTCTATACTTTGGGATATAATGCCATGCCAACGTGCAGCAATTGGCCATATTTTTTGAGAACAGCGTGAGAAGTGACAAATCACTCTCTCATGATCATGAGGTTGATGTTTTTTCTCCTAAATTCTGGCCGTCTTTTTTAATACTAAAAAATTTATAATAGTATTAAAAGAATTCCACATCCTCACACATAATCTGGCGAATGAGAATGCAGCACTATCCTACAGGATCGCAATCAGTTGGCACACCGCCCAACGACCGAGCCGGTTCTTTGGAAGCATTGCAATGGCACGTAACCTCGACCGGGTGAATTCTTCTCGACGATGAATATGGTTTGGCCTTGGTGGGTAACATTTGTTAGGTACAAAATCACATCAAAAGGGTAGTTAAATTCATTAACAAGTATCACAGTTACAGATTTTTTCCAGATAACAGAAAACTTGAGGACCTGTTTCGTGGGCTTGGAACTCTGCAAAAACGAGGCAGCATCATTTGTATGTCGATATGCTGAAACAGTGTTCTTGTCCTTGTATTCACAAAAGCTTTTGGAAATGTTTGAACAATTTTAGCAATTTCAGCATTTGCTCATTTTTCATTTTAAATCTGAATATATTTTTAAAATTTAACACTTTTCCCGAATATTCTTATATTAAGTTTCCCCAATTTTCATATTTGCCTGAGAATTTTAAAAATTTCAAACATTAGAAAATATCTATATATATTTATTAATTAATATATAAACTATCATATTTTATCTTTAATATCACCACTTAATATGATTAATAATTTTAAAAATGGATATTTATACAAATTTTTTTATAAATTATCTAAATATATAATTTTTTTTATAGATTTGATATTTTAAATTTTTTTTGGTAAAAATGGGTAGATTTATTGGTAAGTTTCATAATCCTCTCTTTTTGTATTTTGCAGATTTTTAGGTGTTTGTTTTGGGTCGAGCCCATGGAAGGTGTTAAGGTCCAATTAATCGAGTCCAGCAGAAAATGCAACACGTAATAAGGTAAGACCTGATAAAAAGGAAAAAAACAAAAAAAAAAAAGGTAAGACGGTTTTCCATATTTGTGGAAAATGAAAAATGAAAAATAAAAATAAGGAATAATTTTATAAATATTTATAAAAATAACAACTTTTTTAAATTTAACATAAATTTACTTTTGAATTTATTTTAATTTTTTTAAAAAATATTTACTTGAAATTTATCATCATAAATTAATTATAAAAAATTAATATTTTTATAAGAAAATTATTTAAATAAAATTTATTATTATTTGTTATAATTATCTCGAAAATCAGCGGAGAAAGAAGATGTCTTCATGATTAGATTAATAGCGTAATTCTAGTAACTTACTTAACTACTGCACTTAAAAATTCATTTTATAACATAATTTATCTTTAAATCTCATGTCAATATATTTGATTTAAATTAATTTTTAGCTTTTTACGTAAAAATTATTTTAAAGAATTTTTTATAAATAACATTGATTCTTTAAAAAATGGAACTCTATATCAAAATAAATGATGATAAATAAGAGATGAGATTATTAACTTTAAACAGGCAGCAAGACATGGTAATAACAATATATCAAAATATTTATCAATCATTTGATTAAAAACTTGCTTATCAATTTAATTCTATAACCCACATATGAACTCTGTGATGCTAAGAATGTTGAACTCATAATATATATGAATTAATTTCCTCCTTTATTCATTATTTGCTGAATATTGAGTCGATCATTAAAGATTTTTATCTATTTTTTTAAGGTTCAAAGGTCGTAAATAAATTTAATCTGCTATATTAAATTAGTAACGAATCTTTAAATACAAATGTAGAATCATTTTTCCTTGTTAAAACTTTATGGGTATCCTAAAAATACCAAACCACTCGTATATATTAAAATTCACACAACATCAAATAAATGATTTTTTATTCTGAATACAATGAATGATAGATCATTATAGATGAAATTACTTGTTAGATGAAGAAAAATTTTAAATTATGATAATTAAGAAGTAATAATGGTATGGATATGAATTGCTAAAAGGAGTGAATATATGCAAGTAAAGTGTTAGGAGATGTTTTTCCAAATTGATAACAAGAATGAAAGCCAATGAAATGGAAGTAAGAATCGAAAAGTATGAAAAGATGGAAAAACAATACACATTAACAGTGGCATAAGAAAACATAATAATTTTACATAATTGTGAAATAGACCCACATAATTATAAGAACCTTCCTTAAGAGTTAGGATTGAATAAGAGTAATGTGGCTGTACAAAGGGACCTAATGTTAAAATTTTAGAGAAATGGTTAGGAGAAAGTTGATGGGGAGTCTCCATCAACTCCCCTCTTCAAGAATGAGGGCAATGTTATGATTGTTCAAATTCAAGATTTAATGTTATTGTCCCCCTCCTTTTCACATGAACAAAGAGACATTTTCTCCACACTATAATAAAGTGTGGTAACCACCATTTTTTTTAAATTTTCTTTTACCATCAATATTAATTCATCTAGATCAAATGTCATTTTCAATGACCCAGCATTTTCTACATATTGTATAAAATCAGTCACGGGATTTTGTTTTAAAGGTTTGGTCCCTTTCTCCCTTCTTGTTTGGTTAATAGAATTTGGTTTGCAGATTTTATGTTATATGGACGTGAGGCTTCTTTTAACAGAAAAGTGCTCCCATGCAGGAATTTTCATCAAATTTATAATCAACTATTCACATTATCATCTTCTTTAAATAAAGTATTCTTTACAATAATATCATAAATAACGTATAATAAAATACATCGATAACTCTCTCAGTCATATGAAATGTGAATTTATTTGGTACTATCAGTAGTACTTTGATCTTGGTATCACTACGGTACTTTGTTTTTAATTTTCTGCTTTAAGTTTGGTTTTTTTTTCAAGGCAACTATCAATTCTTCAATTTCAGTCATTTTTCTTTTGTGGGTAGTAATTGAAAATTGACGTGACACCGTGGACATCTCATATATTTGATGTCAATTTCGTTATATATATATATGTCGTGATACGTATGCGTCAACTAGAAATTCAACAAATTAATGAATAATAACATGGTGTACTTTTGGTTGATTTAATATGAGTAACATGCGTGCATTAAATTTTTCTATGAAATTCACGGAATTAACAAATAATATACTGTAAAACTTGCATTGCATAATTCAGACAACATGTTGGATGATAATCTTAAATCTATTTCAATCATAAAGTATAACCCACATATAATAATTCATGAATATATTACCTTAAATAATTCAAAATGTTTTTAATCTAAAAATGAATGAATTCATGACATAACCTCAAATTTATGAGCTCATATAACATATATATAATTCCATGGGCTCATGAAATTCTAACATGTTCCAAATTAATCAAATTTGTATATTTGTGTTTAAAATTTAAACATTTATAATATAAGTTTATAAGGTGAACTTTTCATTTTATACTTAATTTATAAATTAATTTCATCCAACATTTTATATATCATATTAAACTTAAAAATCTCAAGTTTATGGTAGCAAAAGAATATTATGACTCTCAATTCATCTTTGAAGGAATATATTAATTCTAATTCTATTAATTAAAAAATTATACATATTAAAAGATGAATTGTATAAAATATTTAAATCTTTGTAAATAAACCCACCGAGTCTTACCTATTAGATGAAAAAAAAAATAAAGGAATAAAGTAATTCAGAAAATATTAATATTTTTTTTGAAATATTTTTATTTTAGATCGATGAATCGTATCAATTAAAAGATTTTATTATATTTATTTTGTCTTACAGGTTGGTTAGTAAATATGATCTTTATAACCTCATGATATCATTTACGATTTTATTTTATATATGTTTTAATAAGAATTATATAAAGGGGGTTGATAGAATAAATAGTAAACAGGAGGAGGGAAAGTTGAAGGGCAGAAATGGGGAGTAGAATTGAAAATTATATTTAAAATAATATCACAATGGGAACAGGAAAAGGGAATTGATTTGGGGGAAGAAAACCAAAGAAATTGAGTAAGACAAGTGTAAATAAAATGAAATAAATAATCCTTCTAATGAGGATCCTATGGTGATTTTGGGCTTTTATGCTGACATTATGTTGGCTGATCCCTACTTACCGACAAAACCCACTACATTAATTATTTCCTTAATTTTTGTCTTTCTTCTTTGTAATCGAACACAACAACAAACCATAATTACTTGTTTTTCTTCCATTTATTATTTTTCTAATCACTAATTATAATATCCATTAATCATATTTTTAATGTTTTTTTTTTTGTGTTTTTGATGTTTGAATATTTTTCATTTAAATGTTAAATTTTTAATTTTTATATCAATTTATATCCCAATCATATTTATACATTCCAATCATGTTTTTAAAATTATAATAATTTAACAATAAAAAATTAAAATTATATGAATTAAAAAATAATTACTAGTTTGATCATTAAAATTTTTTAAGTATTAAAATTTAATTAGATTCTAATTACAATTTTAATCGAATTATTGTTTAGATTATAAAAATGATAAAAATGATTTCATTAATTTAAAATTTTAAATATTTGATTAAGTGAAAATTAATTGTTTAAAAATTTAATTGAGCAAAAAAATAATTTAATCATCAAAATAAAAAAAACACAAAATAAAAATATGAAATTTATAAGTCTTCCAACTACTAGTAATAATAATAACAATAATAATCCCTGCTTTACGCACTATGTATCAAATCTTTCATGCCAATGAGACAATCAATACTTAAAATATCATGTAATTAATATAAATTAGGTTTTGCTAAGTGCAAATACCTGTTTATTACACAACCTAATTACATTGCATGCCTACCCACATGGCATGCATATGTGATATAATATATATTTATACTTATATAATATATAAATATTATATATATATATATATATATATCTCTTGAAATAGCATCTAACGCTCTTTGTCTGATCTATGATGATCAAACTGTAAAGTTACGATGAGTAAAAGATATATTTAAATATATATATATATTATAATATATTCTTAATAAATAGAAATCCGAGAATCACATAATTAAACTCCTGATAATGGCAGCTTCAGGGCTATCAGCGTCAATTGTAGCCAAAAGCTGAGACAATCGTTCGCTTAGGTCGTCGACCTCTCTGTGCAAGTTCCTGATATAGTTGCAGGTTTCTTGTAGGACCTTTGAAGCTGAGACCTGCTCACCAATGCGTCAATTCCAAATTATTAACTAGTCATTTTCCCTTCTATAGCATTATTATTTCAAAAACATGTACCATATATATATGTATCTTGGTATCTATCACATTGTCAACATATATAACTTACAACTACGGTTTTCACTTAAATAACTCGCTTGGACACCGTTTCTAAGTCAATGTGCCAACCTGACATTAAATATATCCCTTAATGTGCGGGGTCATATTTACATATAATATGTTATTTTGCAAGCTATCTCTTTAATCATGTTAGACTGTAATTGTATATTATTTGTCCTCAATACTGTATCCTTCCCTAGTAAAAAGGAAGAAAGAGAGTAGTACAACATGTAACCGAAGAGAAAAAGATCAAGTACCTTATCAGAGCGCCTATGGCGAATCTCAGGAAGAAGCTGGCGTAACTTAGAGACAAGGTCGATGATTTGATCGTCAGTAATTCTGGGGGCATTGGATTGCCTCGATCTTCTGCCAGACATAATTCTAAATTAATGTATATATTTGTTTGTTTTATATAAAGAATTTACTCAGCGAGTTGATGGAAACACACTGAGTTTGGCAAATGCGGTAAACCCAAGAATCAAAACAAGAAATAAAGGAAAATGGGGGGGGGGGGAGGGAATGGAAGAGTAAGTATATATGGGGTTGGGGGGAGGGACTAGAAGCAGCAAAGTGATGGGAAGAAAGAGGTGAAACAAGAGAGGGGGAGGAGAGTAAGGGGAAGGACAAGTGTTAGATATAAAAGAGATATGAGGAAATGGGAGAAAGTGATAAGAGAGATTTAAAGAGGGGAAGAGGCAACCAAAGGACCACGAAAGAGAGAGACTGCATTTACAAGACAGTGATGTTGGATGTGAAGAAGACAATTGCTTTGGAAAAAACAAGTGGACTAGCCTTCATGAGGTTTTATTTATTTTTCCTTTCCTTTCTTTATTATTATTATTATTATTATTTTCCTTTCTATTAGAAAAGTAGAGAAAAAAAAAACACAAGAAGAAAGAAAGAGAAAGAGAGAGATGGAGATGGCGACCATACACTTCTCTTCTATGTGTTTCCGAGTTGGGGTTTGAACTCAAGTGGCCTTGAAGAGATGTGCTTGTTTTCGTGTTAACAATGTGGGCCTTTATGTGCATGTCTCAATACACAACTCCATGTGATCATAGGACATTGATCTTCTCCCCTCAGCCACTTTGTAACATTTTTTTCACTCTTTTTCTTCATCATTTCCACTATTTATTTATTTCTTTATTTTCCTGCCTTTTAGCTTTTCTAATCTCTTTCCATGCATCAAAATTCACCAATCACATTTTAATGCTTTTTAAAATATCATTGTATATTATTGTATATTAAGTTCAAATCTTATCTAATATATTTATATATAACTATTAATTAATATCCAGAAAATTTTATGAACTCTTGAAATCTTATCCAACCCAAATTTCTTAAAATATTGATTAGAATGTAATCAAGAATCATTTTGACTTTTAAAAGTTCAGGTAGCTCAAACGAATGATGAATCATATTTGGATCATTCTGATAATCTGGCTGGTGAAGCTCAAACCTTATACCACTCCAACTTACAAAGGATCACCCACTTTTATTTTTAACATCTCTAATGCATCTCCAAACACTTCAAACTTTCAGCTTCAACTTCAACCTCAACTCTGTCAAGTCTTTGTTTGATCTTAATCTATGTTCTCACCATAGAATTGTCCAAAATACACAATATAACAGTAGCATAACCATATCTAATATATTTTATTCATTTCATTTTTTATTTTAAAAAATAAATTTAAGATATGTTTAGTTTAACTTTAAATATTAGTTTATTAATTTGCATTTATAAGTATTAAAAATTTTAAGTAATAATTGATAATTCAAAAATATGAAAATTAATTTATAGATATTTCTATTATTAAAATAATTGATAATAATGTCATATTGTTTTATGACAAATTTATAATCTAATTAAATGAAAGTAGTATTAGTATTAAAAATATATAAAATTATTTTTAAACTTCATCTAACAACTTAAGATTTTGTTAAATGATTTTTTTATATGGTATCAGAGTTTCTATAATTAAATGGTTTAAAATTTAATATATAAAAATTCTAATTACTAAATAATATAATTTAACACAAAATAAATATGAATATGTAATCATTCAATGCTCATATATGAAAATATGTTAAAAATGTATAAAATCATTTATAAAATTCATCAATAATTTTAAATTTTTTGATTCAATGATTCTTTAACAATAAGTTGATCAAAAATAAAATAAATAAATCTTATTTATTTTATAATTAATAAATAACTTTAATTCACTTATAAGTTTGAATAATATTTTCAATCTAAAAATTTAAAAATAAAGTTGGGTGTGTATATAAATAAATAAATTAATTAAGTTTGGGGAGATGCTCTCCCATTGGCTAAATTATAAGCAATTTATAGCTAAAAAGAAAACTAAATAGAAAATGGGAAGAAAATAAATAAAGAATGGAATTATAATAACCAAGCAAAAATATATACATTTATGGCTCTCTCTCATGCATAATTGGGTTTCTCTTCCTCCTTGTTTGGGACATAACTACGTGAGAGATTGTCAAAATCCATCTCACATGCCCTTTCCCTAGCATACACGACATGACACGTGTCATGTCTTGCTTTAATATATTCTATTATTATTAAAATTATCATGGGGCAAAATATTTCTTAAACAGGCTTATAAGATATGAAATTTCTATGCTTTTCGCTAGCAATGTCACGTGTTATTATAAAAATAGCCGACCCCTCCCCTCCTCTCTCTCCCCCTTTTAACATATTTAAATAATATATTTATTTAAATCCCATCTATCATAATTTAAAATAATATACCAAACTCAATTCATTTATATTTGTATTACCATCCGATACATTTGAAATTAACATCGCCAGCCATTACTACAAAGTTCTGAAGCCAACACTTCTTGAATCAAGATTGTACTCAGTATCTTTCATGTTCCCACTTCTTAGTTTTGTTAGTTGATATATATATATATATATATATATATATATATATATATATTGGATTTCTTTGTTTGTTTTGCCCGACACATCCTCTTTATTGTTTTGTTAAAATTTTAAATTATTGCATACGGACGTAATTTAAACACTAAATTGTGTTACTCACCTTAATCACCTTTTATAATATTTATATCGCTAGGTGTGATAATACAAAATTAATATGTATTTTTTTTATATAATTAAATTGTATACTTCGATAAAAGAATTATAACGAATAAAATAAAATTTGTCTAATTTCAAAGATAACTAAATGAAATGAAGTGAGTGATTTGATTAGTTAGAAACAGTAATTTAACTTTTCAGATTTATGTCTAGTGAATGGAAATGGACGTATAGCTTATATTAGGCAGTGGTTCAATGGCTAACATATACACTAATTGAATTGATAGAACATAAAATATTAAACACCATCCATTAAAAAAAATTCAGTTAATTTACATAATTTTTATTTTTTAATTGAAAATTTTTAAATTAAATTTTTATAAATGAAATAATATATATCAAAAGAATCCAATCTTGATAGAGATTTTATAAATTTTAAATAGAATAATTAAAATCTATTGAAGAAATGATATAAATGGAATGGAATGGGTATCAACACTGAGGGAACATGGATAAGGGGGATACAGAATTGTGCACTGGCCTATAGTTATTATGTATAGTTAGCTCTTCACACCTTTATTACTAAAAAAGAACATTGACCGAACCAAACCATAGTGTGACATTAATTGCAAGACTGAAATGGTGGCATTATGACATGTTAGTCCATGTGAGTTTTCTGTTTAAGCAGGTACTATAATCACGTCATATATATATATATATATATATATATATATATATATATATATATATATATATATATATATATATGTGTGTGTGTGTATTATATGAAATCCCATATTGAACATGATCATCTTCAACTTTCTGTAACTTGAGGGGAAGTTCCTTCAATCTTGGCTTCGTGCAGTGCAAGACTTGTTGGAACTAGCTTGTCAATCTCATCTAACGATTAGTCTTTAGAATCATGAACTTTCATTAGCTAAATTCTTTTGGTGTTGGCTATTTGATGGACAAGAGGTTCAAATTATTTGGTTCATAAATAGATAACATAATAGAGGTAATTCATTTATGAAAAATAAAAGAACATTTCAAAATATATCAAAATTCAAATCATAAAATAATGAATTATACTATCCTAATTTATCGGTAAAACTAAATTAATTTAATATTAAATATTATCAAATTTTGGATATTTTAAAATAAGATTTCTGACTCTGTCCTATATTATAAACATCTGTATAAACACAATAAAATTATCTGGAATGTTTGAGGCGATCACAGAGAAGATTATACTTGTAACATTAACGGAAAACATAATAAAGAAAATTGTAATATACTTGCATACATTCGTATATATATGTATATATGTATCATGATATAAAGTAGTGTATGCAATTGGTCAAATTCGTTGAAGTGGGTTATGCTGATGGAGACGGAGTTTAGGGCAAAATTTAAGGGAGCCGGTAAATGTGTGACTATATCAAATCAAATCATCATAGATTTTAGCTTTGACTCAGATTTTTCAAGAAAAGGAGAAATCTTTTGCTCCTAAAACAGGAGAAATCTGAAGAAATGGTGGGTTACGTTCCCTTTTCTAGAGCATCTAGCATGACAGATACGCTAGTTTGGTCAACGTAGCAAAGCACAACCAAAAAAGAAAAAAAAAAAAGTGGCAATCCCTTTGTTTGTTTTGTAGATCCCAAAGCACATCGTTTCAACACCTTTCTATCCTTTTACTTTCCCCTAATTTGATGGGTTTCCTCACCATGCATTGCATGCAACTCCTCATACTTGTCCAAATCAACGTATTTATCATGAATTTTCCGGACTTGGGGCTGGCGCTTTCCTTCTTTTCTTCCCAAAGACATTTTCTTTGACCCTTTGGATCCTTTTCTGTTCAGGTACGTTCCATTGTATTCAGCTGTATCTCGCAACGAATCTCCGTTGCAATTTCAAACTGATAAGATTTCTCGGACTAGTTCCAGAGAATTTTGTAAATCCCACATCTCTTTTCTCATACACAAGAACTAAGTGGTGGATTAATAATAAAATGATTTAGTATTTGATGTTTTCCCGCTGAACAACATAAAATTATGGAAAATAATAACTATTTATCATTAATAATATTAAGATGGATAGAAAATGAAAATCGAAGAGAAAAAGAAATGATTAAGAATTAGAAAATATATATGATAATGTCAAGAGTAAAATTAATTAATTAATTAATTAATATGTTTAGAAAGCGGTTAGCCTAATTTAATTGCAAAGATGAAAGGGTATCGTGAAGGTGAATGCATGCTTCAATGAATGAGAGGTTTCAGTTCTCAGGCTTTGCACTTTCATTAAATAAAATTATCCATAATAAGAGATATAATTAATGACCATCTGTAGATTCTAATTATGATAAATAAACATAATATCTAATTATGATAAATACTAGTGATTAACGACCCAACTGGGGGCCTCGCCTCATGCCCTCAAATTTCTGTTTCAATTTTGACTTTTTTGGTTTTATGACATAAGTTTGGTCCAAACCTTCTTTTCTTCAAACAGACATAAATCCTTCTTTTCATATTAATTTCTTCCTTTAAATTTTATACACCACAGCTAAATAATCATTTTTAGTAAATGATTTTTGTTATAAATATAATAAAATAAAATCTATTTTAATCATCATCATCATATATATTATTTGTAGCAAACTATATTTTTTATTATAAATTTATAATAAATTTGAAACTTTTTTTTCGTTAAAAATTTTATAATAATAATTTTTCTAGCAAATTTTAACTTGTTATAAATTTATAACGAAATATTTTGGTTACAAGTGTTAATATTTTTATTATTAAATTTATTAAACTAAAAATTTTAAATAAAATATAAAACTTGATCATAATTACGTATATTTTACAATTTATAATTGTTCATTAAAATCATATTTTATAATTTATACTTTTCAGTAAAATCACTCATCCTTACTGTAATCCAATTTTAACACATTTAACTTCACATATATTTCAAATTTCCATCAACTTATGATCTATCTCTATTAGATTTATATATTTTTAATATTTTAATACAACTTTTGCTCACTATATTTATTAAACATAAATAAAAACTATTAAATTTAATATTTATTAATTATTATTAATACTCTAACTACCACTAATTATTTAAATATGTAATGAAAATTAATCTTAGATGAATTAAACCAAGTAAATATCACGCTAATAAATACTAGATCTAAATAAGGATACATTAGATTAATCAAATTAAATTGATAAATTTAATTTAGTTTAAATAATTTTAAAAATTGATATAAAAATTGAATTGAGTAAAATCTATTATTATTTCAACTTAAACTATATCAAACTTAAATATATTTACTATTTTAAAATAATTTAAAATATTAATCATTTCTTAACCTACCATCTAACTGTTTAAATATATATCAAAATAATTTCTCTAATTAAATATTTGTTATATATATATATATATATATATATAAATAAACAAAAATAAGATAACTTGACAATGTAAATATATTTATATAAAGTTTAATTTCATTGATCTTATATCATAAAATTAATTTATATTCAAGATATTGTTAGATCAATTTAATAAATAAATTATATAAATATAAATTAGTTATATTTAGAAAAATTAGATATATGTTCATATGATTAATTTTCTTAAACCAGAATAAATTGTCATTATAATTAATAATTTTACTCTTACTAATTTTTTTAATTTTTTAAAAATTATTAATAAAATTGATTCTATAATTTTTTTATTTTGAGATGTAATAATCTAATTTTATAAATAAAATAAAAATAAACTAACATTTTCTTTCATTCATTTTGTTTTCATTATAAATTAAAATAAAATAAATTATGCAGTTATCTTATTTCAATATTTTTATAATTTAATTTTATAAATGACTTTTAGTTGAAATTGCAAAAAATAATATATACTCATTTCCAAATTTTCAAATTAATAGTTAAATTATATTGTAGGGACTAAATTATATTGTAGTCTACTTAATAGACTTTAATCCATTAAAATAGGATAAAAGTAAAAAAAAATTTCAATATTTTGTAGTTGAATTTATCATAATTGTAATTAAAATTCATTTTTATAATGTCTAAAAATATGTTAAATTTATAATAACTTATTTTTATTCATTACAGGAGTGTGGCAGATTTATCAATTTATTATAAATTTTTACTGAATTTTAAAATTCATTATAAATATTCATTATAAATTTATAATGAATTGATTTCCCATATATTTTCATAAAATATCATTATAAAGTTATAATCAAAAATTTATTATAAAAATTACTTATTACGGTTTACTCATATATTTATGAAAAATATTTTGTTACATAAATAATTATAAATCTGTTACATTATAATGAAATTTATCATGAATCTATTGAAAATTAATAGATAAGTCCATTATAAAAAATGTTCTTAAAAAATTGTTTATTTTCTTATAATAAATATCTAATTTTTTAAAATTCTAGTTATTCTATTGAAGTATTGAACATAATAAAATAAAAATGATAATTATTAAAATAAAGGGAGGAGAGGGTAAAGGAGGGTCCGACATAGAATGAATGATGTTTGAGAAGAAATGGGGACTTCGTTTACAAGTAAGAGGGTCTTTAGTTTACATTGATTTAAAACAACCAAAATTAGAATGAATGGGTGTTTTAGTAATCATAAAGTCTTATAACTAATTCATTTACGACCACACGCCCGACTTTTTACCTAATTATGTCTTTCTCTTTTACAAGATTTCTAATTATTTCTTACCGTTATTGTCATTGACTAACATTTTTCAGTTATTCACGTTTACTAGTTCGTTGTTCCGCATGTCACTATTTATACATTTATATTTACATTTTTCACACGTAATTAATTACCATTATTTACTATTTGAAGCTTTCGCTTACTAGGAATTAATGAGTTCAGTTAGATTTTTTATGTAATCAATTTTTTAATCAAAATATCAAATTGTTTTGATGGGTTAAAATCATATTCAATATTGATTTTTTATCATTTAAATTTGAATTCTTCTACCATTGATGTATGTGGTGATAATAAATCACCTTTTAGAAATTTTCTTGGTATGAGTCAAATTGGTTTACTTTATTTTGAAAAAAAAAAAACAATATAAGATAAAGTAAAGTTTTTAAAAAATAAATTAAGGTGATATTTTTGAAAGGAAGATAGAGAAAAATAAAAGTCATTATATCATTTTTAAAATCTAGAATTGCAAAATAGTTGCAGACTATCACATTTGATTAAAAATATTATCTAATAATTTTGATTGTTAAAATTATTTTTAAATATCATTTGAATTTTATACATGATTATTTAAAGATTTAGAAAGTAATTCTACATTGATAAATTTTGTAATATTGACCTATTTCATGAAGGTTTAGAAATACCAACATTTAAAAATTTTAATAGGTTAAATTCTAAAGTAGAATGATTAGAAATAGGTAGAAAGAAATATATAGAAAAAAGAAGAAGAAGAAGAGAAGAAATGCCGCATGCTGATAACTTGGATTGACTAGAAACATGAGAGTGTGCTTCAAACTATATGATGAAAATACAAAGAGATTGACAAGATTTTCTTGTTTTTCTTTTTTGATGCCTCTTTTCATAAATATCCTTTTCCCTTTAATTAACAAGTCATAATTATAACCAAAGTTGCTTTTCAAAGATATATTTGTCATGAAACTTTCCTTCATTTCCGCTCTATGACCATATTAATGTGCAATAATCTTGACTTGGGAACAACTCTAGCTCCCTACTAACTATATAATGTGTGTGTGTGTGTATATATATGTGCAAGTGGGCACTATGTACATGTTGCTAGAAACAATCATGCACATGTTCTTTCAAAACATAATAATCAAACTTGAGATTTATTTGGACCCACTTACTAAGCGTGAGGGTTTTAATTTCTTTTTACTCTATGTTTGGGAGATGAGAAAATATTGCAAAGCCAATTGATTGAAGGGAAGAAAGGGGTGAAAAGGGGCAATTGAGACTTTAGTTTTCTTTCACTTTTTTTCTTTGGTTTTTTCCTTTTTAAAGAGCATAGATTTTGTGGCCTTAAAAGAGGGAAATTGGTATTACTTTTCACTTTATTACTTTGCTTTATTACTTGCTTTCTCCTCATTTTAGATAAGGGAAAGTCAAACCCATTTCAGCTAATAAAAATATATAAACAGAAATGACTTTTGTATTATGGAGATTCATTAAGTCATATTTATCCATAAAAATTCAAACATAAAAAACTATTATTAAACTGATAAATCTTTTATCAAATGGATTAACAATTTAACTAATTCAATAAAATTTTGATTAAAATTTAAATAATGAGATAAAATAATAATAATAATAATAAAATGAAATGAAGAAGAGGACATGATAGTAATATGGACTCTATCACAAAATAGTCTAGACAATAATGAATTGTGATGTTGGAGCTTTGTTGGCCATCCCTTTTTTTCACTACATTATTACTGAATTATGTCAATTTTCTTCATCACCTTCCTAATTCATTTCCATTTCTCAAGTCTTCTAATTTATTATTTATGCTTCTAAATTCTGAATTAAATCGGTTATATCATTGCTTTTTAATACGAAAATAATTTTTTTATTAATTATGATAAATTAATAAAAATAGTCTCTTAATCAACAACATTACTAATATAAATTAAAAAATAATGTAACATATATTAAATATATATATATTCTATACAAATTGTTTAGTGCATAATGGGATATGAAAAAACTTTGGTATTTATTTATTAAATTTGAAGTTGTAAGAGGTAGACTACTATTCAACCATGATATCAACAAAATATTTGCTTAATGCCCCAAATTCAAATATAAAATTATATGCTAAGTCCAAATGATAATTTCTTCATTAGATTGAATAAATATGTTAGAATTACATAAAATTAATTTCATTTAGTGGTCTAAACTTTCAAATAAATTGTTCGTTAATATGATATGGTTAAAATACTTTGGTTTTAATCTATAAGAATCTTATTCATAATGTATTTTAGAATTAGAATTTTACATGCAAAAATTTATTAAAAATATGTAAAATCATTTTTAATCTCAATCGTTTATCTTTTAGATTGAACGATCGTCAATCCCATGATGGAAACCCAAGGAGTTAATAATAATAATAATAATAAATAAATAAAAGAAGTGAAGGAGAAGAGAGATTCCCGCAATTGGCAGGGAGAAGTCGCTGAATGTGGGCTGCGTTGGAGATCCAGCCCTGACCCTCCCTTCCCTTCCATCTCCATCTCCTATTCTTAATGTCAATATATATTGTTTTTTATTTCCTTCGCTTCGTTAAAAAATGTCATGGTTTGTTTACGAAAATTATATTCGGAGATTTTTAAAATTTTTTATAAAAAATTATTTTATTTATAAAATAATAAACTTTCTTTAAATCTAAATAAAATGAAAATTTCTGTTATAAATATTCATTCTAAAGGTATTATTTTTTATAAGTATTTTTGAAAATTTATTTTACTTTTTTTTTTTGATATTTTTAAAAAGTTTCTCAAATTATTTCATTTTAATTTATTTTATCCTTCTTAATAAATATTAATCAGGAATATTTTTAGTCATTTACATTTACTAGAAATTAAACTATCGAATCATTCATCTTAATTTTTAAACAACAATAATCATTGCAAGACATTGAGAAAAGTTCTAAATCAAAATGTTTATAATAAAATTTGTTAAATTTAACATAATATAAATTCCAGTTGGTTATCAAACTATTAATTATTGAATTATTAGTAGTATTTGCATACATTGTATTACTTTTTGGTTTACTGCTAATTCGGTTATATATTCATTATAATACCTGTTCTAAAGTTTTCATGCAAGCATTGGTGTGATTTACACAATTCGATCTTACCTTATGCCCACAATCTTCCATCTATTTTTAGTTTATTTTATTTTATTATTTATAAATTTTAGTATGTTATTTTTTATTTTTTAATTATTTATATGAATTTATATATATGTGATAATTGATTTTTGATTTTACATATCATTTTATCAAAAATCTATAATATTTAATTACTATAACTTTAATCTAATTCATTAATTTAAAGTATAATATTTAATTTAACCTTTTCTTATTAAGTTTCCAATTCTATTATTAATTATACATGAATGCATGAAAATTAATTTTATGATCCAAGGTTTTTATTTTTTATTAATTAGACCGTTGGAAACACTCAATTGTCTCCTAAAACGTTAGGGTTTTCATTTCTCGAAAAAAAAAAAAGGGTTTCAATGTAGTATCAGAGGTGTAAAAAAAATCATATAAAATAAAAAGATTAAATTAATGAATATTTATATATTTAATAGTTTTGATTTTGATTCATGATGGTAAAAAACTGTTAGATAATTTATCTATTTTTATGATTAATCACATTAATTTAGATTTAAGTTTGATGGGATATATCATTTTGTTTTAATGATAATAGATGAATTAAGTGGTCTATAAAATCATATTTTTAGGAGGATGTTGTGCTTAAAATAATTTTTATTTTATTTTATTAATTTATTATTTTGATTATAGATTTCTAGGGATGATATAATTAATATTGAATTTTTGAGTCCTTTTGACAAAGACAAAACGATCGATGAAAGGATCCATTCGGGCATGACAGAGACTGATGACAATCTCAAATCAACAGCATATAAATTCAGCAGCCACCAAGCCTCTCCTGCATGGCATTTTTCTTCCATCATGTTCGCCATTGCTAAAGTTGCTTTGACATTAAGCTCTATACCCTTTTTTTTTCCTTTTTTTTTTTTTTTGGTTTTAAATTAGTATTCAGAAATGTGGCTATGAAAAATAGGTAAAATTAATTTGAAATATATATTAATATCAAAGAAGGATGATCAAATGAAGCCCGAGATATGAAAACACTCGAGGGCAGCAATGTCGGTAGGGGTGCAAGCCATGCTGCAGGATATACAACTTGACAATATCAAATCATATATTGAATCAAACATTTCAAAAGCTGCGGGGCATACCATGGAAATTCACAATTCTAAATTCATTCCAGAATATCATATTAAAGTATTTGTACGATTTTTTCATTAATATGCTTCTTTTATTAAAGCATAATTTATATGAATTTTTTATTTATTGTTGATGAGTGTTATTTTCGATGGTTTTGAGATTATTTTTATCTTTTTTTTATTAAAAAAAGAAGATTAAATATTATAAAGTAATAATTAAAGATTTTTTCTTCATTTTTCATTGTTTGTTTAATGTTTTTTCATATTTCTAAACACCTACTAGCTTAAAAAAAAAAGATAAAATATTCCATAAATGTTTATTTTATTCTCAATATATTCTAAATTTTACTCTTTCAAACTTAACAATTTATATATTGAATAGTTTTAAATGATAATTTAGCAAAATATCACCTCCTCTCTATTTTCAATTTTAAATATAATTTTCACACGAATATTATAAAAAAATATAAAAAATCATTTACATTATAAAAAGATAAAAAAAAACCACTTAAATTATTTTTCTTTCAATTTCAATTTCAGCATAAGAGAATGGCACGACATGTTTAATAAGCATAATAAATCTATAACATGATTTAGGTTTTATTTACTTGATGATGGGACTTTTATTTAAAATATAAAAATAAATAGATAAAAAATAATTTGAATTCTAGTAAAAAAATTATCAAATTGATGAGTAAAATCATTGTATTGAAATTAATTAATAATAATTAAAGTAAAATATTTAAAAATAATAATAATAATAAGAGAGTGAATTAAGAGGGGGTGGATTTAAGTGATTGGAAGGTTCCAAAGGAGAGGGGGGGTGATCCATGTGGTGCTGGCAAGACACTGAATGGACTCATGCTAGTATGTATAATCAATCATCATGTCAATGAAAACAACGTGTACATTTTATTAGTGGTGGATTGGACCACTCATTTTGGCTGGACAACAACAAGTACACCATTCAAGTGCTGGTCGGCTCATGCAGCTTTTCCTTTCTTCTCAACCTTCTTTACATAAATCGCTGGACTTCACTCTTTCCCAGCTAATATTTCCATCTTTACTATGTTTTTTTCATTTAAATATAATAAATTTTATGTCAAAATTTTATATTTTCCAATCTGAATTATTTTTAATTAAATATTTAAATTATAATATTTAATATTAATTTAATATATATTTTTTATTTTGAATGATCTACCTAGAAAATAAGAAATAATGGTATTATCCTTCTTCACATGAAAGACGAAGATAATGATGAGAAATTTGTATTTCTTCTATTTCATTTCTTGTTATATTTTTACACTGTTCATGTCCGTGCTCTTATAAGGACAAATGTAAAAGTTTGTTATAACAACTTGACACCTCAGCATGTTTCTAGAAAATGCTAAAGTTGTGTTCATGAAACTACGTAGTTTGGAATTAGGCAAAATTCCTTGAATTATTTTGATCTTGCGTAGCCGCCCTCATTTCATCTCGTTGACTCTGTGTCATCTCTTCATCCTTTGTAGTTCTGTCTTCACGCCCCTTACAAGCTCGAACTTGTTGATCAAACGAAGGCCGAAGCTTGTTGATTAATCGTTGAAAAGCACTTGTACTGAGGGATTTGGTAAGGATGTCAGCCAGTTGTGAGTCTGAACGGACTGGAACCATGCGTAAGAAACCTTCCTTTACACAATCACGAACCACATGGCAGTCGATCTCGATGTGCTTGGTCCTCTCGTGAAAAACAGGGTTTTCTGCAATATGAATGGCTGCACGATTATCACAATGAAGTGGAATCGGCGTGGGTGAAACAACTTGAAAGTCTCTTAACAGGTAGGTGACCCATTTGATCTCACTGGTGGCTTTTGCCATACTCCGGTACTCAACTTCTGTTACGCCCGCGTTCGACACCCTAGAAGTTTTAGAGGTTTGTGTATGTATGATTGGATGTATGTACGTATAGATGTATGCGTATGTGTATGTGTATGTGGATGTGTATGTATGTATACATGTATGTATAGGTGTATGTG
>CANYBF010285520.1:0-15650 GCA_948192965.1 Dalechampia spathulata
TTCCATTGCCCATCCAGTGCCCATTCATCTTCCATTAAATGCTCTTAAAAGGTTTTGTTTTGTTTCTTCACATGGGCACCATCTTCTTTCCTCAATCTTCTGTCGAGTTGTCTCCAATTTGACTTAATAATTCAATGTCCACGATCGTGGAGTTGGAGTCCACGATCGTGAATTTTTCTAGTAGCTTCCTTTGGGATTCTTGCCTTGACTCCACGATCGTGGAGTTGGAGTCCACGATCGTGGAAAGTTCCAGTAGCTTTTCCTCGACAGATCCTATGCACTCCACGATCGTGGAGTTGAGGTCCACGATCGTGGAAAGTTCCAGTAGCTTTTCCTCGACAGGTCCTATGCATTCCACGATCGTGGAGTTGAAGTCCACGATCGTGGAGTTACTTCTCCATGCACAAAATCTCTTGTTTCTTTTTTATTTTCCTCCTAATGCTGCACACTTAACACACACATCAAATTCTAATAGAAACACAAGCTAAAACACCATAAAACATAGTAAAATATAGCACAATAACACTGAAGTACTACTTAAAACATAACACTTAGCTACACACATAATTACATGTTGGTTGACTAAAATGTATGAATTTTAGAACTAGTGATGACATATTTCATTATGCTTGATGAGTAAGCTGCTTACCTTAACTTATAACTATAACAAGATAAGGTAAAGGATCATTATGTCTTACTTTATAAGGATATCTTAATGATTATGGTGTAATTGGTATGTTTTTATAGTTGATTGCCCATATTTTTCATGCAAGTATACCAATTATGGATTGCTTGTAATTCTTTACATGAATGCAACACTTGGTACAATGAAAGATAACTTTTAAAAGAATTATAGAGCTAGTAACTAAATTAGAGAGAGAAATACAATCTTACTAGAGTCTTGGAAAATGATATGAAAGAAAGGTAATTGGCATGTTTAACTTTGGAAATAGATAGTTCTAAATATAGCTCTAAGTGTGTTAGTATAATAATTATTATTGTGGAATTGAGATTCATAATATAACAATCTTAACTTGTAGATTTTCTGGAAACTTACAGCGGAATTATGATGATCTTGACTATGTGCTAACATCTAAAAACCATATCGGATATGGTAAGCAGCTGGCTACCGAATTAGAAGGTGGTCCATGCATCGACCTTACTTTAAAATTGGGTTATAGCTCATTGTAAATCCTTTAATAATTGAGATGGAATTTAGCAAAAGTGATACTATCATGGAAACTTAAAATAATGAATGGATTGCCCAACATTAAGTATATACATATATAATTGGTTTAATTCTTATATTCATATAAGCATAACATATGAATTATTTACAAAAATATGTATAATTATCTATGTGTACGTCATTGATTGAAGGCCCTATCAAATTGCCTATTAAAAGAGATTAGATGGCATGTAAATCTTGCTCCAATTTGCTGCCTTTAATCAAGACCACTAAGTGCAAAACCTTTATGTTATATGTGTAAGTGAAAGGTATGTAGGTTGCCACTAAAATTGACATAAGTAACTCAGAGAATGGCATATGAGACTTGAGTGATCGTGCGGTTGTATTAGTTAGGTTCCAATTCTTGAATTCCTATTAACCATGAGTTAAATATATATACAGCTGGGTCTATGAAGCAATGCTTATAAAGAAACCATATATATGACCAGACTTTGAGCTAAAGAAGTATACAACTTGAGTGTAACTAATATTAGCTTAGGTAATAGCTTTGAGGTAATCGAACCAACAATTTAACTTAAAGTATATTAGTCCACTTTGTTGATAAATTGACCAATAATTTAAATGAAGTGGAACTAAACATATATCTAGAATTTAAGGCACTGAAATGTGAGCAATTATTCTTACGCTTGAATAAAAATCTTAGTGGCATAATGTATCGATATATATACACATACAATATACTTATTAGTTTGATAAATGATCAAGATTATAAGTCTATACATACATTAAACTATGTTACAAATTTAAGTGATTGAATTTTATATGATAAAGAAGATAAAGCGATTATTATTAAATAATCAAAATCGATTTATGTTGAAAATCATAATAGATATTCAATATACTATTTACTTACATATAACCATTTGAAACAAACATATGAATGTCTTAAAATATTTAAGACTTTCAAATTACTTATTTATTTAAATTAGAAAATTGTTAAAGTACTGATTAATTAGTTTGGATTAAAAGTAAACTTCTTGTATAAAATTAAAAAGGAATGCATATGATAGTGAATAAATTTAATATATTTAATTATATGAATTTTACTCACAGAATATGCATTATGGACAAACTAATTATAATACCTAAGTTAATAGAGTAGTAGGTGATGTATGTCAATGAAACAATGATCGAATTTAATATGTTGATAGATTTGTATTAAATAATTAGTGTATATATATATATATTGCATGTGCTGTAGTGAACAACTAATATGAGTATATGAATTATTTGATTAAATATTAAGAAATTTATGTAACAAGCAAGGAGAATAGAGGAATTGCCACCGATATTTCACATACAGGCAAAGGTAAGGCAAAATCATGTTTGTACCTAATAATAATTATACTTTAAATGAAATTGTAGGTAAAATAAAAAGTTTGATGATTCAAGCTTTGGAATGTAAAATATTATGTGTATTGAATTATTATTCATTAATGATGGTTATACGATATATGGATATTCTAGATTGTTACTGATTCAAGTAAAGTGTTATGAATATGCCAAGCGTGTTATCACTATTATTGATTGATAGAACAAAATGATAACCGATTTATGGGAGAATTGATGAATATACAAAGTTAGCAACAAAAATTTATTATTTATTATTATAGTAATCCATTATTAGTGGAATGATTTTATTATTGCCATTATATTGATTATCAAAAAATATTTGATTGATCTATAGGAAAGTTAAATTGTTTAGAGAGATGGAAGCTGAAAATTATTATTTATCATTGTTAGAGCAATCGAATAATGATAGGATGATTTTCTTAATTAACTTTTTTATTAATTATATTCATAATATAATGAGATAATCAAATTTTATTCATAACATTCTTATTATTAGACATCACTGAGTTTTATATTCAATGTTTATTATTTGATGAATGCAAGGCAGGATAATTTAGAGGAACGTCCGGATGAGCTAGGCACCAATATAATCATGATAACTTTAGGGCTTGATTGATCCTTAGAACTATGTTTGAACCGTGTAATACATTCATAATAAATATTTTATTATGCGATTATCATTGTTCAATCTAAAGGTTGTAAAATATTTTATGCTTGTAAATTAACAGAGATACTAAAATTATTTCACAAGTGGCTTACTAAATCCTATATATGATGACTAAATACTAGAAATAGTTGAGGGGATGCCATAAGTACTGTGTGAATGTTTTATATGACAGATGATGCTGAAGCTACATGTTATAAAACCAATAGTTACAAAATTAAACCAAATGTATTATGTAAAAAAAAATTACAGATCCTTTATAGAGTGATTAATGAATTCCTAAGAATATAGTTTTGTTAATCACCTTATGGAAGCATGTTTCACCAATCGGTTATGACATCCAGCTTGCAAAGAAGCTGACTTTCTTACCCTATTTCTTTTTACTCACAGGATGCTTATAACTCATGTTTGTACTCTTACTCTCATGTTCGCTATCCATTTTCTCTTACGCTTAGCTTTTCTTTCTTTTTCTTTTTCATAAATTCCTCATGAAATCCTTCAAGCTATTATTGATAATCAAAAATTTGTTTAGCTGACATAGGCATCAAAATGTATTTCCTCCCCCCTTTCTCCACCCGGTTCTTATTCAAATGCCTATAATGTTAAACTCTCCAATCCCATAGCTAAGGATAACCTGAGAGTATATGACTAGCTTGCATAGGAACCACATTATAAGTGACCTCATTACTATATTTCCTAATAATGAAAAATACCCTCACTTGTTTATTAACACTCACTTCCCCACTATTATTCAACCACTGTAATTATAATGACTAAGATATTTTATGGTCTCTAACCCTAATTTATCAATAAATAATATACTAGCCATATTCATACAACTACCCTATTAATGATCCAGTTACATAATTTCCCACCTATTAGACATCTAATATGGAAAATATTCTCCCTCTACAGCTTAACTCCCTCATCCATATCTTTCACTTATGTACTAAAAACCCTCCTATAGGATGCTCACCATCACTATAAGCATTAGAGTGCTTAATGTCCTCCTTATTTTTACTCTTATCAATCATAACACAATCATTATACAATACCATTATCCTCTTATTAGGACACTAAGTAGCAATATGATCATACCCAAGGCATTTACAACATTTGATATCTCTATTCCTTTGGTTGTTGGAAGTACAGACACCTTTACCCTTATCATCTTTTCTCCATAAAGTAGCCTTATTCCCATTCTTGTGAAATGAACCAACCCTATTATTACCTTTTTAAAATGGATCAACCTTGTTATAACCCCTCTAATTCAACCTCTAAGTGTTTGATTGGATCAAAGTAATGGTGTTTTACCTTGTATTACCCTTTGATTTCAATTGCCTTTTATCTTTTCATGGCCATATGCACTAAGACCTTTAACTTAACATAACATTGTAGCTCTACTACATTAACTATGTCTCTATTTAATCTAGTGAGAAATCAAGCCATGGTGGCCTCTTAATCCTCCACCATATTAGCTCTAATCATAGCTATCTCCATCTTCTTGTGATAATCCTCCATACTCTTATTACTTTGCACCAAACCCTATAACGTTTTATATAAATTACGGTAATAATAAGATGGAACAAACCTTTTCCTCCTCAAAGTCTTCATTTTAGACCAAGTAGGAATATAATTTTCTCAATTTTACCTTCTACTTGTAATGAGTTGATTCTACCATATAATAGCATATTCTCCAAACTCAACAACTACAAGCTTTATCTTTTTTCTTTTGAATAGTTATGACAATCAAAGATAAACTCCACTTTGCATTCACATTCTAAGTATGTCTCAAGGTCATTTTTACCAAGGAATTATGGTATCTTCATTTTCATGCTTCTTAAATCCGTGTTTATACCCATTTGACAAGCTCCATAAATCTGAACTTTATTGACCATAGTAGCCTGGTCATCAAAATCTTCTTCCCAAACCTTTTTAATTAGTGGTGTTGGAACCCTTAGACCTCTAAGATTAGCTTGACCATCCCCTTCTATTAATGCATTAATGTCATTTTAATTCCTTTCCAACCTCCAATTTATGCTTCCGAGAGTACGTTATAACCTCTTAAATTATTATTGCATGTCTTTGTAAAAAAACTTTTATTCCTTGGCATCACTTTTTTTATATCCTTGACCTAATATGTATCTAAAATACAAAAGTAAATCTCACACACTCCTTTATATGTTTCACTCTTAAAAAGTGGTAAGGCACTCATGTTTTACTCAAAATAGGCTTTTCCCTTTTTTAAGCTTACCACTCTTGCCTTTTATCACTCTCGATTTCTTTCTAAATTTAGACATAATCAATCACTTCAATTACAAACAACTTCTCACGATAGAACAATGAAGTCCTAAATAATGAAAGATCATACAATCAATTATTAGATGTAAATCAAACTCATACAAAAAGTGAATGGCTAACACTTAGTGCAAAATTAAATGCAAGCTAGATTTTTGTTAATTATAACAACAAAAAGTCAAATTTTCTATTGAAATTTTTATTAAATAGGTGAAATGAGATAAAGAAATTAGATTACATAGAATGCAAGAAATGATAAATATGGAAATGTAACATTTAAAACTAAAATTTTCTATTGAAATTTTAGTTATCATACAACTAACACACTTTATTCAAAGTTAATAAGTAAGGAAGGACAATTAATTTCCCAAACATAATTATTTTTAAATAAATTGACTTAAAAGTTATGCAATATCAATTATGGTAATTATCATGCAAGGTAATACTTAACTTTTATTATTAGAAACAACATTGAAATTAACCTCAATTATATATGTACCTGAAGTAAAAGGATCATCCTTCTTGAGTTGCTCCAAGTACATCTTATAGTTCCTCTTCCAATGGAAAATACTCTTAAGGGTCTTCTTTGCGATATTTAATTTAGCCATACCACCTTTTGGCTTAAGAGCTGACTTTTTGCCCTTCTTTTGAGCTTTGCCCTTATTCTTAGAAGAGCTTATTGCCACAACCATCCTTAAGCTTTTCTTATTAATATCTTGAGCATACCTCAAAAAATTGAAAAGCTCTGGGATAGAAGTCTGTTGCCTATTCATTTAGTAGTCAAGGATAACATACCAATAACTATCAGACAATAATTGCAAAATAAGGTCTACTACTAACTCTACTTGAAGATTAAATTTTAAGCCTTCAAATCTTTTGATGTATCCATGCATCTTTATGTCATGTGATACAATAGATGCTTCCTCAGCTATTCTGCACTTACATAGTACCTTTGAGAGATCATATCTCTTTATCCTCACCTTTTCTAGAAAAAGGGCCCTAAGATACTTAGTTTGGCATAAGAGTTCATAGTCTTGCACTCCTTTTCACTATAAAAAAACTATTTAGCAACGAACTTTGCCATTGCCAAAAGGCTTAGTGATGATAAATAAATCATCATTAAATCAATTACCATAAAAATCATAGCAGGAGAAATTTTGTTGCTAAATAGTGATGGATTGGAGATGAGAGAAATTCCGTTGCTAACTAGTGATAGATGGAGATGAATTTTTTATCGCTTAATAGCGATAGATTAGCAACAAGCATTTTATCACTATATGGAGACAACACTAATCTGTCTCCATTTATCGCTATTTTGGGATGAAACTTTTTCATTTCCATCTATCTCTATTTAGCGACAAAATTTCTTCTGTCTTAAATGTGTCGCTATATTTAAATTTAATTTTTTATTGTAATAATTATTAATTTATTAAAATGAAATTTAAGCTAAAATAATATAGCTTGAAAATGGTATTATCATTTTTTAATTATTAATTATTAATTTTGAATTTTTTATATAATATTAATTATTTCAAATTATGTAAAATTCGACAGCATTTTTTCTGTAATTATAATGTGTTCATTATTAAATACCTGTTAAAATAATATTTCTATGAATCAAAATCATAATCTAACTCTTCACCCCCAAATATTCAAAGTATAACACAATCGTCCATAGGAAGAAATATACTAGGATAAGTCAGCAAGATCCTCATTAATTGGAGGATCAGTATGTTTTGGATGCAATGCTAGATCTAATGGGAACCATTGTAGCATCATGATCTGCACAAGCATGCTATGGTCAGGAGGTGAATGATTGAGGATCCAGAACCTGGTCTTGTAAAAGGTCATGCACGTTAATTTAGGTGTTTTAAACTATCAATTGAAATTGTACGACTGTAATATCCATGATAACATTTATTTGCCTTTGAAACTCTACCTCCATCTCGACGGTGTTGAAGTCTGTAATGGGCCATAAGCATCTGAGGCAACTGACCTTGAATTGTAGTAACTACTAGCCTGTGACACATGACGGTAAACTCATCCTTTAGAAGCTCCACTTGTTGCCTCCAAGTATATATTATTATTATAATTATTATTACTATAGTTATTATTGTTATTATAATAATAATTATTATTATTATTATGATTTTTCATTCATTTTTATAATAATAATAATAATAATAATAATAATTACTATTATTATAATTATTATTATAATCATTATTATAATTTTAATTATATAATAATAATAACAATAATAATAATTATTATTATTATTATAATGTTACTATTTAATATTAGCATGTTATTCTTATTAATTATAATAATTTAGTTTATACTTTGTATTCATTTTATTTTTTCAATTTACAAGTCCTCCTAATCAATTCAGATAATTTATAATACAAATATCATGAAATATGCTTATATCATACATATATTACTAAAAGATTATCATACATATATATCATATATATAATGAGAAAAATTCAAATAAATAACTATTACAATTCAATAATAAATCCAAATAATTAACAAATTCTGCATATTGATTACAAACTTGTTGCAATCTACAATGATTACATAGGATACAATATACTTCTTTATTGAGAGCAGTAACAATGACACATAAGTTCTTAAGACTTTTGGTTCTGTCTCAATTGATCTATTACATAACATAACATATTCAATGAACATAAATGAAGATAAATGAATCATAAATAATGTATCAAATATGGTTCTATACATTATAAGATACTAATATGGGATAAAATTAGTGAATGTTAAGGATGCAAAGTTTTGACTTTAACCTTAAATGAACTCCACGTGATGATATAGCTTTAACTAACTCAATCCTTAGACACACCACACATGAAAGTATCGTGAATCTGTCAAAATACCATTATAATAACATAAGTCAATACAACATGACTTGACTTGGGATGAGAGCATAATTCATTGATTTATTGTAGAAAATCATAATACATGTATATAACAACCGTTTATGATGTTGTATATGGCATAAACATGGATTAAGAAAATTGACATATTTGCTTAAGGGAAAGCACTAATTTTGAAAACACATTTGACATATCCATTTCTAGATGTTAATGATTTTGAAAACACATTGGAAAATAATAATAAAAAAAGAATTAATGATGATGATCATCTAAAATAAAAAATAATAAAAGAGTAAGGATATCCATCTACCATGTAGCCAAAGTGTCATTATTTCATTAATTGAAATGGAAGATTAAGATTATAATAAACATTCTATTGAGGTTGGTAAGATGGGTTTAAAAGTGGAAAATTATAGAAATTAGCATTGCTTAAAAGACCAACTGAGATTCTACCACGAATTGACACACTAATTCACTATTGAAGTAGGGGCCTCGTTTCTCTTGCTTGGTTGTAGTTGTTATTTGGTCCGCATCTAAGCCAATGGTCAGAAAAGGAGAAAATCCAATGAATAACATGCTAGGTCGAGGAAAATGAAACTTGGGTTTTGGATCTTATTCATTAGTTTTCTTCTCCTTATTTTCTCTCATATGTTTGTCCTTCCTTATGAATTAAGCACCCTTGGACAAGTTCTCTTTGCTACAACATTTATATTTTGACACCAAGTTTTGCTTGACTTGCAGTCTATCACACATGGGTAGTTTAACGATTTAGCGTGACCAAAGCTAACATGCATGGCATATGCTTTTTATTTTGAAAACATGACCATTGTTTTATTGCTTTCTTACTAAACATTACAACTCTTACATGCCTCCAACCCACTGTTTATTGCATTTTAATGAATTGAATGTTGGAAAAAATCATAAAGAATTTGAGGGTACATGTAGTAATATAATAAGAATCCAAATGTGTTAATAGAAGACATAGTCAAATGTTATGTAGAATATAAGAATCCAAATGATACCTTTCTCATTAAAACATATGAAATTGAAATAAACCCATCAAGATTTTGATTGCACCAAAACACAAAGGCTGTAAGCCAAAAAGTTAAAGCAATCAAAATCAAAACAACTCAACAAAATAAAATTCAAGAATTGGGTCGTACTGTTCTTCACACTTCACAAAAACAACTAGATAGTGAAAATCAAAACAACTTTGTAATGAAAATCAAAACAACTCAGCAAAATGAAAACAACTCAATAAAAGCATCACCTTAAATTTGCTAACACACCTCAATTCTTTACACTTCTCCAACCAAATATTTTCAACTGAAAATGCCAATGCTTCACTGCTCTTCTGCATGCAAATTGGATTATAAACCCAAATCCAATTCATGATAGATACAAACTTGCAAGGAAATTATAAGAAAAACAACAATCTTGTAGAAAAATTAGAAATGCATAATCATTTTGGAGCAATTAGGGTCAGTGCGAATTAGAAAATGGAGGAGGGGAGGGGATGTCGGATATAACACACACTGGACATCAAAACTGCATCGTTTCATTTATAAAATAAAAAAGACATTGTTTTGAAGAATCAAAACATTGTCGTTTCAAGAAATGAACTATGAATGACATCATTTTGATCCATCAAAATGATGCCGTTTTAAGACGTGAATAAAAAATGATGTTATTTTAATGTTTTTGAATGCTTTAACTTAAATTTTCTCGAACAACGTATTTTGCATAATAAAAATGACATCGTTTTGGTGCATCTTCATTTATTTATTCTTAATTTTACTTAATATTAATCATATAATTATATATATATATTAAAATATCTAAATATATTTAATATTAACTAATAATATTATGTATTATTTAAATCATTTTTTACATAATAAATTATTCATATTATGATTATACAAAACAAACAAAATATTTTTATAAACATTAGATATTTTATATTTATCAATAAATTATTATATAAACAATACTTATTAATAATTTACAAAATACTTACATTTCAGTTAAATTTATTTATTAATTTATTAGTATCTTTCAATTAATTAATATATTGTTTATTTCATTTCATATTGTATGGAAAACTATAAATTGATCAAATAGTTAATAATTTTACTTATTTTTTATTAATTTATTGTATATACTACTATTATATTATTATAATTTAATAATATTAAATCATTTCATATAAAATAATTTATATTTTCTATTCATTAATGATAATTATATTTACATAATAAATAATAATTTTTGATTATTATAAATTTTAAATTTATACTACCATATATACATTATATTCAATTCAAAAAAGTTCATTTTTCATAATATATAATAATTTATTTTTGATTCCCCATTTTGTAACATCTTATTTATGCAAATTTTATGTTTTATATATTATATATTATTTAAAAAGTTAATAAATAGTAACAAATTTAGTGACAAATTTAGTATCATTGCTAAATAGTGATGGAATTTATGACAGCCAAAAGTCCATCTCTAAATAGAGGCGAAAATAATGACGAATGCAAATTGGGCTCCATATTATGATGGATTTATTGATAGTTACATTTCATTGCTAGTTTTACGATGGAATTATCACCAATTTCATCTTCGTATTTGATTAGTGATGGATACAATGATAGAAATGATATATGTCATAATTTTTGTTGTTCGTCTCCATTTTGTCGCCTTTTAGCAATGGAAAACTATTCATCGCTAAATCCATTGTAATTCTGCTTTTCTCTTGTAGTGTTTGAAGATTACTCTTTATAGCACCAAACATGATACTATTGACTATCTTGTCCTCCCTTTTAAAATTTGCATATGCTTCTTTCATAACAATAGAGGAATTAGCAATAGGTCATCATGGATAGGTTGTCACATCCACACACTCAGCGTATTAAAGTGCATTGATCATATGTGTGATGAATGAGTAAGCATGATTTTAAATGGAATTATGGAATGAAATGGAAATGAATGTTTAATGATAAGGATGTATGTAAAGTTGGTGAAAGAAAAGTATTTTTAAAGTAAATGTTACATAGGAAGTGTTTAATGTGCTTAAATGAGGCTTTTGGGAAAGTGCCTCTTATATTGCATAAGATGTTGTTTGTTAAGAATGCTTGTTGAATTCTTAGTGTATATGCTTCCATGTGTGATTAGAATGAGGTATACATGCATATTATGGACTGGTATGTGTAGCAAATATTAATTTGTATTTATACTATGTATTGGTACATTATTTAATGATTTCAGATTTTTACCTAATTAAATACTATAAAATGATGGTCTAATGTCTTATATGTTAGTCTACCATATGTATGTATAAGTATGTATATGTGTGAGGATGGTAATACATGCTAGGTGGTAACACTTGATTGGTCTAGGTGATAAAAAGTAAAAAAATGTAGGCTTTAGTTTGTATTTTCTTTCCATTTTTTCTTTAAATATTGTACTCTAGATTATAGATCCTTTCTTCTTCATCTTCTCTTCTTAATCTTGGAAACCAAAATCCTCAAGGGTTGGTGATTTAAGGTAAGTAAAACATGAATTAAGTTAGTTGCTACCCCCTTTTCCTCTTCTTATGTATGTATCTTCTTTAATTGAGTGATGTTGTGTATGATTTTGATGGAGGATGGTTACTAAGAAACCAAATTGATTTGCTTTTAATGGTGAAGGTTTTGGTTTGGTGTTGCTTGACTTGTAGTTTGAGTTTTTATGCTATTTTGTTACAGACCTTAGCTTGAATGAGTACTGTTCATGGCTATGGGGATGAGCTTTTGATGGAATGATGTTTAATATATGATTTGGTGATTGAATGGTATGCTTGAGAGGTGTTAAAGTGGTATTTTACATGACGTTCCACTTAGAGCTCTTTATCGGCAGCCTTGGTGCATACTTGTTGAGCTTATGCATATATTACTTTAGGGTGTGTTTAAGTGCATGTTTTCTAGCCATTTAGACTTAGCATGTGTATAATATGTATATGCATATGTATTTATGGTAGGACATAATTTTAAGGTGGTTTAGATGTTAAATGGATAAAAGAATGCTAATGTATGCAAACCGGATTGTTTTGGCAGAATTTAATGGCTTGCAACAATTGCTTTTTGACAATCTTAATGATTTCCAAAAATTGCATATAATAGCTTAAATTAAATCTTATTAAGTCTAGTTTCCAATGGTATATGGAATGCTTATGTTCAAGGTCATTAAGGCATATGAAAATGGGATGTCATGCACAAAGGTATATGAATGATAATAAAATAGTGCATTTCGGCAGGATATAGAAAACATGTGGCCTTTTCATTTTTAAAGGCCTTAAAGGATGAGATAATTTGCATACTATAGCTTAAATGGAAGCTTGATAAATATAGTTTTTAATGGTATATGGCTTGTATATGTTAAAGGCCAAGAAGATTGCTTAAAAATTCAATTAGTCCAAGTATGTGCAAAAATGGTATTTGCATTTTTTAGTTTCAGCAAGTTTGAATTGCATGCCATAAATGTGTAAGTTTTGGTACTTTATTTGCATGGTTTAATACCTTGAGATATGCATAAGATAATGAACTAAAAGTGTATGTCATTCATGAATCATAAGTTGGTCATTAGGGGTATATATTGACCTATGCATGCTAAGTGAAAAGAGAAAGGAAACATGGAATAAAAATGACTAAATGAATAGTAAAACATACCAAATGAATAGTGCATATGATAAAATGAATAGTAACTTGACTCGTATGTTTTGGCACCTTAATGAATCGGTATTCTAGGCTCCTAAACTGAATGCTATACACACCTAGGCCTTATAATTTTTCATAATACATAAGAATATGGACTTAGAAGCATGAAGTAAAGTTAATGCTATGTGTTCACACATGATCATGAAAAGTCTTATGTATGCTTATATATTCTAAATACTTCATTTACATACTAATATGCATATGTATGACTTATACATGCACTTGTACTTGAATATAAAGGTGTGTAATAGTGTGTATGGAGATAATAACTAACCATATATGCAAATGGAAGTCAATAGTGCATAAACACACTTAATGCATGGTATTATGGTTCGAAGACTCAAGTTGGATGAAAGGTATTCATAACCTTTAAATGCAAAGCATGAAATGTTATGAAATGATATGGTGCTTATATGCTCATTATGAACTAAAGTTGAATGATGATTACATGTCATGAATGATTATGGATACTTGAAGATGATAAGTCAAGTACAATATATGAATGACTTTACTAAGTGAATGTAAATTGGAAATGCTACAAGTTTAATAGATGAGACTCATACTTCTCCATAAGCTATCGATAAGGGTAAAGCGGTAGCAGGTTTGTGCTAGTATTCTATGACCAGTAATTGGTCTTTTAAAGGAACTTTTCATAAAAGTATGATGATGTATGACTTACTAAATGTTCATAGCATAACATAATGCATACATATGCATCATGTCATGTACATTCATGCATTCTTACATAAGCATGACATGATATGATAATAAGGAGGCATAAGGAAAATATTGTTACAGAGTTTGAACAGAGTTTGTTCTTGATACATACTGGGTCACATAGTTGGATTCCTATATGGAATCATAGAGTTACACATATATAAATATAATATGTTCCTACGAGAACCAAAGGTACCAGTACATTAGACCCAGTACGTGATTGTGCATAATCATAGAGGCAAAGGAATTGATATAGGAAAAGTAGAGGGAGAGTGCAATTCATCATTGCATTCTTAATAGTATATTCCATCCCATGTCATATGTTTTATAGATGGAATTAAAGTGTAGAATATTACCACTGGATGTTTTGAAGTCATATTGTACTTATGAGCGCCGGTTTCTGCCGGGGCCCAGAGCGAGGCTTGCGAAAGTCATGGACCGGGGACCACACTTGGATCAAAAGTGTAGTCTTCCTAAGGGGTTGTCACACCCTATTTTTAGACCCAAGTTGACTTTGGGTTGATCCAGGACCACTCCAGGGTTGTTTCAGACCGTTTCGGGCTGTTCCGGGCCAATTCTGGCCCATTTCAGCTCGTCACCCGCCGGACTTGTGCGATCGAGCATGTCTGACCGCCGCATATGTGCAAGCATACGCGATCGCGTATGTTTGTGACACGCCGCATATGTTGGCATATACGATCGCATATGTCCCTATTAAATGCCCTAGGGCACCATTCTGCATAGGGATCCACATTTTTTGCAAATTTTAGGGTTTTGGAGACTTACGAGATTAAGGTTTTCTGATGGCTGGAAAAATGTGAAAAACTTTCATTTGATTTGGTTAATCATTCTAAGCAATTGGGGTTAATTAATACACAAATCACTTAGACTTTAGGTGATTTTATCCCTAAAACTTGGATTCAGACCATTAATCTTTCCTTTTTACTTGGAGCTAAGGAGAATCTACAAGAGGTTGGCATTTTTATTCATTTTATATTGTTTTTTTATGTGTTTTTCTATCATATCCATGCATAAACTGTTGAAAATTTATTCGTTTTATTGCTTTGTGTATTGATTTTGTATGCTTTTTCATGTTTTGCTTTTGCCTCGTATTTCATCCATTATCATGTGCGTTCGCGTATGATAATCTCAATATCATATGCGATCGCGTATGATCTTCCCATTCGCATATGTTCTATTTGATTTATTTTGTTTGCCGAATCGTCTATACCATGTTTTAAACCCTTTACGCATGTTTTTTCTTAATATTTGCTTCATTCGCATATGATCATGCTCATTCGCATATGTCCAATTTTGATTTATTTTGATCACCGAATGATATATGTTATGTTCTAAGCATGTGTATATGATTTGTTTTGCCTTTTGCCTCGTTCGCATATCATCGTGTATGATCGCGTATGATCTTCATAATATCATACGCGTTCGCGTCTGATCTTGAGATTCCAATTTTGTTTCTTGATTTTCGCATTTTCCTTATGTTAATTTAGGCATGTCTGCATGATTGGTCATGATTTGGTAATTAATGTTGTTTATTATTTGCATTTGTTCCTTTTTATGCGTTTATTTCTTATTTTGCAGATATTTAGGTTATCTTAGGAGGAAGTAGATGGATCGGGCTCGAGGCCCAATCCAAAAGGCAAACCCATTGGACTTGGAGGAAGGAATTGGGCCTTGGGCCCACATTA
>CANYBF010285613.1:0-17399 GCA_948192965.1 Dalechampia spathulata
CATCCGACCGAGAAGACACGCTTCCCAACGAGGCGACGTCACACAGTCAAGCATATAAACACATTCATTGCCACATGAATACACATATACTCATTCACATACCAATACATTCACGTATACACATTCACATAAAGATACGTGTACATACATCCCTAGGTATCTCTATACGTATAACTCCTAGGGTCTCTATCGTGAGTGTAACAGGAGCGGAGAAAAAAGCAGAGGGTGGGGGGATATTTCGATACTTGGCCGCTGGTTTCATTAGCGGCCAAGTCGGTGTGTCAGCGTGTCAGAGGAGAAAGTTGGCCGCTTGTTTGACCAGCGCCCATGTCCAGCTGTCCAAGTACTTCTCGCCACCTGTCGCCCTTGTCGCCAGCTGTCCACCACGTCACTTGGCCGCTGGTAAAACCGGCGGCTAACTCTAAAAACACACCAAACCGGGAAATTATTTAATTTTCACACCAAATGAAGAATTTTTCATTTTATTTGCACCAAATAGGGAAATTGCCCATGATGCTCCTATAAAATGATCACATAATAAGTTAAACCAGTTTTACATATTTAATACCCATGTGGTGACAAGGGTACAATATATCAAACTGGAAGGCAGTTTCCTTTGTAGTTTAGTTAATAACTATTGGTATAATTATATAATATGTCAATTTTATAGTTTAGATAGTAGCTATTAGTACGACGGTATGCCTATATGTATATATTTATGTATATATTTGTAGAGTATTTTTTTTATTGAGCTATATGTAACAAAACCATGATAAGCTTTTATATGTATTGAAAGTGAAAGTACTTTAATTATGAAACAAAAACATATTGTTTCTATCTAAATTAATTACTTAAAAATAATAAATTATATATTTAAAGGAGTTTAATATTATGGGGCTTGAGATGGGTTGAATCGCATCAGCTTTTATCAGGAGCCCTAACTCCATATTATATTGGCGGCAACTCGATTATATAAAAAACCGCTGGAAAAACGTAGCAGCGGCAAAATCTTCTTCGCTCAATAATACTAAAGTTGCGATGAAACCGGAATCAACTGAAAAACGATAACACCATCAAGAATGGGTTTTAAGAGAGGAGACATTATATGGGCAAGAGTACAATTCCCACGAAAATGGTGGCCTGGTCTTGTTTCTGGCATTCATGGCCACTGGGTTGCAGTTTCTTTCTTTGACAAGAAAAGAAACCGTCGCTATTTCTTAGAAACGGAAGTTTGTTCTTTTCAAGATAACTTCAAATCTCTAGTCAAGACACTGAATGAATCGAGCAATGGACTCAGATTGTTGGATTCTGCGTTGAAGTTGATCGAAACAAGGGTTTTTTCAAGTTTAAAATGTTCTTGCTATTTCTCCCCACCGAGAAAAGACCGCGAAATTACCAAGACTAAGAAAGATTTCTTTCAATCTGATTCGTTGCTGGGTTTTGTTCTCGAGGTTGCGGTTTCTCCATTTATTAGGGTTTCGGAGTTGGTCAATGCAGTCACCATGACTGCCCAGATTCATGCTTTTCGCAGATACGTTGTTGGTGAGTTAACTATAACTTACAAAACCCAATTGGCTAATTGCAATATTTTACATCATTTCACATCAAAGATAAAAGAATTTACGGCGATGGTATGGATGATTATTTGTTTTCTTTATTTTCTTGCAAAATATAGAAAATTGCAATAATACAAGAATTACATTATTATTTTTTGAATTGAGTGATTTTAATTGTTTGGGATTTCCTAGATTTGTAGTTTATTGTTTACTGGAATCGAAATCATCAGGGATAAGTTAGGAATTCTTATTAGGGTTCATTTCACTCTATTCATTTGTCGTAGGATATGGGCGAAACTGTGTCTTTAATTGACATTTTAATGTTAGTTCTTCGTTTTATCCCTGTAGGAGTGAAATTTAAGCTAGGTGATGATTCTCTATGCTAAGATGCTATGTTGCTTTCAATAATATAAATCTCATCGGCGTTGCTCGGTGAATGGTACACTTATACTTCTACTTTTGCTGTATTTTGCATGTGCTTGTTCAGCAGCTGAAAAATCTGATGATTCCGGGCTGGAATTTGAACCCTCAAATGAAGATCATCCTGACTGCTTGTCATTTATTGAAACTGAAGATGCCAAGCCACCATCATTACATGAGATGCTTGTGATGTTGCGTTGTCTTGCTTCAGGCACGATGTGTTTTGGCAAACATTACTTGAACACTTTGAAACAGAATGTTATGATGTTCAGGAGTTTGGCATACCGAACTAGCTTGAATCCCATTTCTAAATCATGCCCACCCGGCATCAGTTCTCATCCACGGTACATAACCGGCCAGCCAAGTTATAGAGATGCTGAAAACAATTGTAGAGATGTTTTAGCCCCTTTTAAACCTTATGAGGTAAGTTCTATAAAATCCATGGTTTCAAAGAGGCCTTATGATTATGTTATTGACGCAGGTTCTTGTTCTAAGTTGTGCAAAACTGTGACTTTCTTCTGTATGACTGAAGCTTCTGCTTTACGTAAGAAAGATAAAATTGCAGAAGATGTATGCGAACTCAATGCTTTGATCTCAAAGCCAGTTTTTACAGATCTTTCTTCGAATATTTTGGGTCGCCCCCATGCTTATCTGCATACAAAGAGGATAAAATGCGAAGCAAATAGATCTAAGATTCGGGCTTTCTCAGTGTCTAAGTTAGTGGTCATGATAAATAATACAACCACAGGAACAAGAAATGGCTTGCCATGTCCTGAGACTACAAATCAAAGCCTGATGGAGATTAGCGATGATGATCACACCACATCTGTCGAAACCAATGCAGATGTTAGAAGCAGTCACATGGTTAAAGAGAAAGAGAAGCAGCCTCAACTGATTAATTCTGATGTAAAATTCAAGCAAGAATTAGGGCAGCAACCAGCTCTCGCTAGAGACACTGGTTCTCGGTATTTGCACATGAAGTTCCCAAAAGATTTTAAAATTCAAGCAAGAAATTGCTTGCCATGTCCTGAGACTACAAATCAAAGCCTGATGGAGATTAGCAATAATGATCCTACCACATCTGTTGAAACCAATGCAGATGTTAGAAGCAGTGACATGGTTAAAGAGAAGCAGCCTCAACTGATTACTTCTGGTGTAAAATTCAAGCAAGAATTAGAGCAGCAACCAGCTCTCGGTAGACTCACTGGTTCTCGGTACTTGCACATGAAGTTCCCAACAGATTTTAAAATTCCATCCGAGAAGGATTTGGTAAGGAAATTTAGTAAATTTGGCAAAGTAGACTTGTTTAGGACCAAAGTCTTCACCCGTTTAGGCTCCGCTCAGGTGGTTTTCTTACACCATCTAGATGCAGCGGCTGCTTATCAGTTCGCGAAGAGGAAAAAAGTTTTATTTGGTGAAGCAAAAGTGCTCTTCTGGTTAGGCCTATGTGAGAAAAATGGAAGAAGAACCACTTTGCCAAAACTAAGATCATGCCTGAAGAAATCAAGTATGGAGCAAAGACGACAAGAACAGATGCACCCCAAGAGGGTGAAGTTTTTAATGGTAACTGATGATAGAAAATAAAAGAGACATGGCACTAAATCATGGGTCCAAAATTTTTGATGTCCGGTATACTGTAAATTAATTGCGTTTGCCTCTGTATATTAGTGTGCTAAAAAGGAAACGCAAGAAATGTAGTTGTCAGGTCAGCAGAACTTGTATAAGAATATCCAATTTTGATGCTACTGGTTGTTCAGGAGCTATATCTGTCTAGCTTGTACCTTTGCACTCGTCTAGAAAAGTTGATAATTATTAGTGATTAATTACTGCTACTGCTTTGAAGCTTAAATCAGCCAAATTTAATATAAAAAATTAAATAGAGTAATTTTTCATATTATGTCCAACTCTAAAGTTTCTTCCAATAATGTATTGTTTAATTTAATGGTTTTTAATTTAATGAAACATGAACTTCTGCTATCTTCCTTGGATTGGGTTCAAACTTGCTTTCTCCGAGCCTGGCCTGTCGTGGCAAATAATCATGTCTTCCTAGATGAAACTTCTGCTGGGCTTCTTCAACTTCTTACCCGGACCAAGATTTTAAATTGTATTGTATTAGGAAAGGACAGCACACGTCTTCTCTGGAATCTTCGAGCTTTTCTAGCTCCATAACTACTTCTGTTGCTCATATAATTATACCATCATCTTCACGATTATCTCCTAACGCCTGTTCACCGGTTCCTTTTATTTTCAGCTTTCACGTATCCCTTGTCAGAAATGAGGTGAGTTTTCAGTTTCTTTCGCCATTCTGCATTTCTATCCCTGAAGTTGCCATTTATCTTATCGTTATGTTACGAGGAAAAAGAAAGCAAAAAAAAAAAAAAAACATTATATTTTCTCTTTGCAGTCGTCATCCAGATGTGAAGTGGGCACAGAGAAGTGACAAAGTGTACATAACTGTCGAGTTGCCTGATGCCAAGGATGTAAAACTGAAACTTGAACCTCAAGGAAGATTCATATTTTCTGCTACAAAAGATGGTCTCCCTTATGAGGTTGACATTGAACTATTGGATAAAGTCAATGTAGAGGTAATGACACTAACCCACCTCTTTAGTTGTGATCTATAGGATCTAATTTATAATTATACAAGTAACCACTAAAAAAATAAGGATCTTTATGCAGGAAAGCAAGTGTAACGTTGGTGTAAGAAATACTGTTTATGTCATTCAGAAGGCAGAGAAAAAATGGTGGAGCAGGTTGATTAAGCAGCAAGGGAAACCTCCTGCTTTCCTCAAAGTTGACTGGGATAAATGGATTGATGAAGATGAAGAGAATGGTATATGACATCGTTAACCATCTGCCGTTTTTTTAAACAATCTTATTGTAGTTAATCAGCCTCATTAATTAGGAGTTCTTATTTCGTCTACAGAAAAAAGTCGCTTTGATATGGATGACATTGATTTCTCTGTAAGTGAACCGTTCTGAAATTTTCTTGTGTTACTTGTTCTGTTTTCTGGGATGCATGTAGTTCATGCAGTATTCTGTCAGGATTGTTTCTGCTTCATCTTTATAAAATTAAAGATAAACGTCATGGATGGTGGCTAGAGATAAATATACGGAACTAGAACTATATCAGGGGAAATCTTATCGACTGTCATATTACTTGAATTCTAAGTCAATAGTAGCATGTCAGATGGTTGGTAATTCAATTTACATCAGAAAAGCATGTCTTTTACAAAACGAAGGATGGTGCACTGCCTTGATTTTTGCTGGAGAAAGCCTGTCCTGTTTTGAGTACGGTTAAGCTTTCAAATAGGAAAAGCAATCCCTGAAGATGAACTCCAAGTGCCGCAAAAATCTTTCTTATTGTTGCCCAACAAATCTTTACTGTTTTCTTTGCTGATTGAGATAATAACACCCTGCAGAAGTTAAACATGGGTGGGGGCGATTTTGACATGGATGAATTGAAGGATGATGAAGGTTAGAATTCTCTGTGAATCACTTTCGTTTGACAAATCTACGTATTGACCTGTAATATTCTTCTAATTAGAGCCTTCTACAGTAATCGTTTTCTGGGTTGTTTATGTGTAAAAATTTGATGCATGTCACTTTTGCTCTGAATCTAAAAAGTTGCACATGTGGCTTGGAACTTGGCAGAAACAAAAGAAGCAGAAGCAGATGCAGAAGAAGGGAAACAAGCAGAACCGAGCATATCAGCTTCTGAAGAGACTAAAGTTTGTATTGGAAAATGACCAGAAGTTAATCTCATGTTATAATGTATATGGCGTTTGCATACGATAAGAAGTTTGATATGATCTTGTAAAGATTCTCATAGATATAAAGAATGCATGTTTTCATCATTTCAACCAATCCTCCCAACGTGAAATACCTTGTCCATGGTTTAAATGACGTTCAACATTGTGGATTCTCCTCTAGACAATTCGTAAAAGTTCGAGTAGTGCCATATGGGAGACGGGAAAAGAGAGGAAACATGAACAAATAAATAGCAGCTAGATGGTGTTACAAAAATGATTATACAAACTGCTTTACTGAACATTTCACAGACTGCACAAAGGCACTGGCGGTTCTATAGATTTTATAACAGTACAGGTAGAGCTACAAGCAACAATTCAGATGTTTTTATCTGAATCTTTTGCCGCATGTACTTATTTACATCTCAAGCCCTTCAACACAAAGTTTGTTCATTAGCGAAAATGTTTAGATATCTAACATGGTGACAGATGACCTGTTTTTGAAGTCATAAACTGAAAAAAAAGATGCATTACCCTGGTAAACCGAATAGAGATGCCTGTGTCAGTGATTGGAGAATGATGCTTCAAAAACGCATAGCTTTCACAGTTTCTGGAATTTCGCTGCCACATAACAAGAAACCAAGGTATGAGAAACCATGCATGAACAACAGAGCTTATATGCTTTGCTCATATGCTGCAACCCAAAAAAAATGCAAAATGCAAGGTAATCATGAAACTCCATCAGAACAGTGATAAAGCCGTAACCAAACAAAAAAAATATAGCCAAAAAAATGCAGCAACAAGCACCAGAGCTGGGAGAAGAAAAGTTATTACTTCATAAGCAGATTCAAAATTACAGAAAATAGCTGACAATTTGGAGTTTAGAGTTTGGAATTCATTATAAAGAAATGATGAAATATGACCCGATTTCAGTTTTAGGCTCAACTCTGAGTTTCACTCGTTCCCATGAAGTGGAGAACGCACATAACTGAGAAAGTTTGATTTGACAACTATCACTGAATCATTACCCATTTTAAAACTGTAAAATTCCTAACATTCCTTCCCAGCTATCTCCACTAAAATGCTGTCTTCGAATAACAGTAGCCCGCAACGCATTTTCCCACCTCATTCTATAACAGCGTAGAACTAAACCTTGCTAAATATCATAATTACCCTTCATTATAAACCAGCCACTTGACTGTACACATGCCTGTGCAGGGGAACTAATCTGTTTCTTAGAGTAGGTTTTCTTATGATAAACAATGCTTCATTGAAAGACTATACAATTACATCATTTCTCTACCATTTCAATGGTCAAGTTAAGAATACCTAGCTAACTGGCAAAGGGAAAAACCCAACTGAAATTGCTCAGCAGAGCAACGCTAATCAAATGGTAACCCATGTGCTTAATTTTAAGAAATCTGGCTATATTCCGAATGTTGCGGAGTTGTCCCATACTGATTCCAAAAAATTTTTCCTGCGTGTACTTTTGGCTTACCACTTCAGCGTACACGTACATCTCTCCTTTTTCTTCCCTTCCTAACATAATCTAATCATCACTCCAACTGCTACATTTAAAGACCTGAGTGAGCAAGATAGAGGCAAACCATTTACCAAGCAATCACTGTCCTACTACTCAGATCATCCAACTTACGAATTTCTAATGCTGTATGCTGTATGCAGTTCTGAAAATCTATATTTCCCTCTAGTTGTCCTTCACTCATTTCCCAAAACTTTACAATTATCCTCCACTTGTACTTTAGACTAACCAGTTCAGCGCCAGTTGTAGATGACCTCTTCACCTTAACTGAGTCTAACCACCATTCGACCTGCTGCATTTAAAGGCCTAAGCTGTACATACAAAAAACATTTACCAATCAATCCCCCCTTCCTAGTGATTAACAGGTGATGCACCAATTTGCAAATTCCTCATGCATCCATTTACTCATTTCAAAAATTGATATTATGACATATTCATGTTTTTATATTTCCATACATTCATCAAGTAAAAATATTTCCACCCCATGACACATCAAGCATGATAGGATCCTCCAATCTGCCTACTACTCTTTTTTGTGTTAAGATCGTTTTTCTGGTGATGAGAGTATCGAGTTTCCACCAAGTTAAACGCATTACTAATATGAACCATTTTATACAGGAATAAATTGTTCTTAGCATGTAAAATTTCTCATAAGCTCTCAATGTAATACCCTCTTCCCCTAATCAATTGCATATTATGAATATACAAAAAGAAAATGTCACAGGAATGCCTGTGTTTTGATTACACATCAATAGACATGTATTAACTAAGAAAAGTCATGCAACTAAAAGGCTTGAAAACCCGATAACAAGCACATAATAGTCATATAAGCAAACAAACATGGTATAAGACTCCAGACCTTTCAGCCATGACTATTCCTTCAGCCACCATGCTAGTTCATACATGAACATCAACCAAAATAACCCCGACACTTTTGATATCCACACAAGCATTTCTTTTTTCCACGTTGAATATTATTATGACCCTGAGCCTGATCTGAGTGAGAAATACCATAATCATAAGTCAACTCTATCATGGGTGATATGTGTCTCTTTGCATAAAAAGCAATATGAATGTAGGATTCATTATTGTGTTCATATGCAACTGGTTGCCAGAAAACATTTGGATCACAACTATGATTCATAAATCGAGCTACATTCCCAACATTCCTGGCATTTATGATTACAGGAGAAGGGATGTCGTATTCTTCAGTATTTTCATTGTCATCCTCCTCTATTAACCCAGGTTCACAATTCCAGTCGAACGTCTCATAAGTACGGGTTGAATCAAAGACATAATCATCTTCACCTTCTCTATACTGCTTTGCCTCATCTTTTTCTATAACTTCACCTGCATATTCACAAATAAAAGTACCACAACGAATAGGGTCCCAAGATCGCAGACCCCAACCTCTATCCTTTGTTTTAAAAACTTCTAAGCGAACTTTTAAACCAGTTTGAGACACCCGGTTCTTGCAGTTTGGAACGCATGGACATGAGGGGCCACATTCATGAATCATTGGTCTACGGTTTACAAGAACTCCATTGGCTGTATAAGGGAAGTCACCTCCATTTTTCCTAATGCAAGAACAATTCAAATCACCTGGAGCACACTCTTTATGGCAGTGGCATCCATAAGAAGGTTCAGTTAATTTAAAGGATCTAATGTACTTAACAATAGGGACATATGTGAAGTACGCAGGTCCTTTTTCTTCATCAACATCATTCACGAGGGAAACTGGTAGAGTTTCAGCCCCTGAAGTCAGGTCTGGAAGAACTAATCCAACCCTTGTAGAAAACCCTTCCTTCCACTGCTGAATTGATTTCCAAACAGAAAAGGCACCCGGCTGTCCAGGTACTCTGACCAACTTATACTTGAACATATTGCAACCAGATTTGCCCTTGTCCACCCACGACTCCTGGATCCTATAAAGCCCATCATACATGTACACCTTTGCTGTTGAATGAAGGGCGTAATTTACTCCACGGATGACTCTCACTTCATTGCCACGATGCAAACTCTTTTCCAATGCAAGATTACCTCTCTCAAGCTTCTGATCAGATGCTTCCTTCTTGTTGCTGTTTATATTGCCACCCTGACCACTGTAAATCAGAACATCCTTATCCTCTGCTTCATCATCATACCCACCTGATGAGACAATGCTTACAGCAAGAGGATCTTCGTCTATATCACCTCTTGTAACCATATAATCAATACCAGCCATGGACGGCGCATGTAATCCCACCACACATAATTCCATTCGGAAAAAGAAAATATCCCCAACCTCAACTCCAGGAATTGCACCGATCCTCTTCCTCACATTAGTCCTCACCCCTTTGTTCATCAAAACATTGCCTGCTTTCAAGTCTGCACGCTTAATCAACCCACCAGGTGCTTCCTTAGCATCCTCTAATTGGCTAAGTTTTCTCCTAAGCGCATCAAACCTCATCATTATATCATTAAATATTTCCCTATCACCGTCTTCTCTCTGTGCAGGTGTAATTCCCACATTAAAATTTGTACTGACAGCAGACAATGTGATATCCAAGTCCTTTTTGTATTTCTTTTTTGAAGAGCAAGATCCCTTTGGTCGCCCTGGCCGCTTTCTTTTCTCCGATGAACCATCTTCATTCCCAGCTCCAGAAAATCCTCCGTTAGACTGAGGAGGCCGAAAGGAGCGGAGGGGGGCAGGAGTGTGCGTCTGCTGATTGAGGTCTGGTCCATTAAATGGATAAAAAGACGAAAACCCAGATGGGAAAGGGCCAGTAGGAGGCGCACAAACAAAAGGTGGAGTCTGGGGACCTTTTGGAAACACAGGCACCAAAGTACGCAATGGTTTGACATCCAATATTTTATTTTTGTCAAACGTAGATGGAGGAGGTACAGAATTATTACCAGATCCTCCTTCCATCCTACCACTTCCTCAAAACCGAAATAGACAAACAATAATACAATATAAACTAACCCCTTCAAAACCCAAAAATCAGCTTGAACTTTTCCCTAACCGAAATTCCTTATAAAATTCTATTACCTAATAACCAAAAAGATCATTTCTTTTTCTCTCCACCTGTAACAACAAAAGCAAAACAAGGGTTGCATGTCCATTAAGGGGAAAAAAGAAAAACAACAAAGCAACTGAGAAAAGGGTAGTAAAGATCCACAGATCAATGAAAAAACTTGAAGTAAAACAGCAAAAAGAAAGATTGAAAAAAGATTCACCTTTTTCCATGAATTGGGTGACTGAAAGGGCAAAGAAAGGAGAAGAACCGAACGAGATGAAGATGGGTTTTGGTGTAGAGGGCGGAAGACAAGTGAGGGAATGATAGGGTTTTGAATTTTGAAACAAGAGAAATGATTCCTTGATTTCATAAGCGAATGCCGTCCTGTAAGCATATGTGTCATAACTCCCCGCAAGCAATTTACAGTATTTTATTACATCAACAACTAATTTTTAAGATTCGCTTTCCTTGTCTGGTTCTCTCTTTCCATATATATTTATATTTCTTTCTAGTTTTTAAAATATTTAATTAATGTCTTTAAATTACTAATATTAATACTTTTTTTTTATTTTACCAAAGAAAATTACGGTAATATAATGCCTTTAAATTAAATAATAAATTATTTTTAAATCTGTTATTTATCAATCAATGACCTAAAATCCATTTTTGTTAATAAATAAATTATCATATCTTTATTTGGTACTTTTATTTAATATTATCATCATTATTTATAAATGAGAAATAATATTTTATGTTGTTTTTTTTCAAATATACTATAATATAAAAAATATAAAAGAATTTAATATTAAAAGTATTTAAATTTTTTTTATAATTATAAAAATGGTTATTAGTACTGTACTCTAGAGTATCATGTATATATTATAATATTTATCAAATATTTTTTAATAAAAGGTATTATTTATTATTTATTATTGTATTTCATTATACATTTGTTGCTTGAAGCATTAAACTAAATAATGGATTGCATGATATTGAAATAATATAAAGAAAATTATAAAGAATTTATGATATGAGATTCTTATTATATACAAATGTTTAATATCTAAATCATTTATGATCATGATATTAATAATAATGAATATTATTAATCTAATGATAGATCTTTTAGGAAGTGTTTCTCATGCATTATAAAATGAAATGTCTAAAGTAAACATGTAAATGAATAATACAGTACTAATTCATTAGAAACATTATTAGTGAGATTTCATATGGATAATTGATATATGTATGTGAAATTATATTTCACTCATATTAGTAATGTAAATATTCTTAGACTTGAGATATCAAAATTATCTTAACTATGAATTATTATACTTTTGACTCATATATTTTATTCCTTCATAGGAGGTTTTTATAGCTTGGAGATTGAGTATAGTGTAAAGTAGTTGAAGATATTTGTATATTAATAAAGGACTCACCATCTTAAATTAATCGTAGGGGATTATCTTTTATTGTTCATGTAATTTTGGGTGGAGCTTTCGATGTGATCCAAAGCAAATCTTGCGATAGATAGCACTATGGGCTCGCTTGGAATTAAGGGTGGATTTCTCAAAGCGTTCCATTGGGGAATGATATGAATTGATGTAAGGACATAAAATAAAATTTTCATAAAATGGTTTTGAAAAATAGTTCAATTGATCCATAGTATGATTGCTAATTAAACCCTTTAGAGTTGAATTTGAGTAATGAAATTCTATTCATTTTAAAGTTTCATATTTGTAATTTTATCATATTAAGTGATTAATTATCCCAAGCAGATGTATGACATTCATAGGCATAAATAAATGACATAACTGCATGTATAACATGACAACATGTAGAAAAGCATAACCGTAAATATAATGAAAATGGCTCATGGAAAGGCATTAAGAGAAGAGTTAGGGATATATGCAGAATAAGCAACACATACATTTAGGGGAATGTAAATAAAATAGAAGCTTGTTATATTATAAAAGAGTTTCATTAATACAAAAAATAGGTATTAAGCAATGCCAGCATGAGCTAAAATGCATGAGTAAAAATGCATAAGTGGTAAAAGATGCAATCAATATCTTTGGGTAAAAATAATGTTTTTGGGATTTAGTTTAATTAATCCAAGTTATGCACGAGCTTAAATCAATACTTAAAATCCACTACACATGATAAATTTTATTCATATTTAATGCAATTTATACGAGTTAGATCTTATAAATATCATAAAAATGAGAAGAAACTTTCAAAATTATTCTAAAAATTCATTTGGACTCAATTTACTTTCCAAATCCCTTTTAATCATTCATAATTTTATGAAAATCAAATTAAAAGGTTTTAATTTGAAAATCAAGTTAAAAATTAATTTTTAGCAAAAATTGATAGAATTTGATAATAAGAAATAAGTTTGAAAGATCCTAAGATCCTTTTAGCATAACGTAGAAGTTAATTAACATCCAAACTTATTTTAATAATATCAATTGATAATAATCATATTAATTAAATGATATTTAATTAGAAAATGGTGAAAAAATTGATTCTTAAGCCAAAATCAATCAACTAATCATGAGAAATAAATTGGAAGACTCCAAAATAATGCAATATCATCTAGAGATGAATCAACATCCAAACTCATACTCAATCATATCAATTTATCATAAAACCAAATTAAAAATAACATTTAATTTCATAAAAATTATTTTTAAGCAAAAACCAAATAAAATCCATCAATGTTTAATGGTTTTAGATCATTTAAACTATTGTGAAGTCATAAATGCTACTAATACCTTTTGTTTAATTAGAAAATTAAGTGAATTTTGAAGAAAAATAAAGTTTCTAGCAGAACCAGATATTACATGCACCATATGTAACAATACATATGTCACAAGTAATATGGGAATCAAGAATATGTGCCATACATAGATGGACATGCACTATATGTATGATTCTAAACAAGAAGAAAATGATGATTTTTTTGATAAAATCATAAATGAGATCATGAAAATAGCAAAATATATAATTGCCACATATCATATAGAGTCATAAGAAGACTCCAATGCTACTATTGCATTCAAAATTCAAGAAAAATAATCAAAATCACAAAATCTATGATATGGAATCAAAGAAAATAAGAAGAAAAGAAGAGGAAAGGGCCTTCTAATCACTCATTAATGCTAATGAGCTTTTAAATCTTGATTCTAGAAGTTGTTAGGGATTTAAGTGAGATTAAGTAATCTTTAATCACTTAATTAAGCTCTTAATTATGTGATTAATTAGTTGAGGAGAGAATTTAACAAAGTTTTTTTTTTCTATTTTTACTAAATTTGGGTCATTTTCTCATAAATACCCAAAAGATATTTATAGAGAAATGAGTAGGTAAGCCAGAAATAGATTGGCAATGTAAGATTTTTAGATTTTAAAGGTGATATACACCATATATCACTATAAATATGCCACATGTCACAAAATATGCTTTACATATAATAAAATATGATGATATGCGCCAACCATTATGCATGCATTGGGATGTGCATCCCATGCTAGAATGAAAATTCATGTCCCAAAAGATGGGAATAACATGGGGTGCACCTCACTTAAGCATGGGAGAGGCCGCTCATATCACACAAAATCTACAATATATGGAGCATATAGCAACATATGTAAGCCTATAGAGGCTAAAAGTAACATGTTCTATAGGCTAGGAATACTCGTGGGATGCCAAAACCCTTGTATGCAACTTAGATTCAAGAATAAAGATTAGGGCTAAGCCGAATCAAAGAAAGTTCAAGTACATAGTACGTACAATGAAAATTTAGGATCAATAATAATAATTTATTATTTAAAAATCTCTGGTCAGAGTAGAATGCCTAAGGGTGAATGAGATTCATAGAGGCATTTTGGGAATAAATATTATGGTGCATGAATTATTGGGTTTAGGGTATGATCTAACATTACTTGATCATGTATTGATTTGATATTAATCCATACTTAAAGCTAAATAAGATAAAGAATGTTGAAAGGAGGGTAAATCATTGATCTTCTAATATTTGGGTAGTCATGATGTATGACTAAATGCTACTCTTGACTTATTGTTGACCCTAACTTTTCGCCCGCACACCGTAGTTTTGGGTTTTCATCGATTCAGCTTAGTATAGGTCCCTGATGTTGACCTCAATTTGCACATATGCCTTTGAGCTTCCCTTAAGTGTTTGGACATGCAGAACATGTTATATTTTTCTTATGGAAGGTGGAGCGCATAGTGTGCATTTTTTGATGTGTGGAGCACATAGTATTACATGCTGCATATGTATGAAAATATACATTTGGTGGGTGGCATTTTCTCAAGTAAATCTAATATGCTCTATATGACACCATCGTTAGGGTCCCAAATGATGCTTTTTTGACCTATGATGCATATTCCAATGTGCCTACATTGGGTGTCACATATAGGTCAAATTTGTGACATGTTAGGCATCTGCTGCTACATGTTGCACATATAGCTTTTTTTTAGGCTATATGTTGTACATATAGCACTATGTGCTACACACATAACATGTATTTTTCTAGAATCCCACATTGCTTATGTGATTTTCTCAATTCCATCACCCACACCTATAAATATAAGCCATGTATTTATGGAAAAGGATCTGAAAATTAACAAAACTTACCTAAACTTTATCAAAATAAATCTCATTTAATTAAACACTTAATTAAGTAATTTATCTAGAATTAGAGACTAATTAACCCTAATTAGATCCTTAATCATGTTTGGAATCAAGATTACAGAAGCAGAATGTATCCCCTATCTTCTTCGACCACTTTCACTGACCATTATTATTTTTCATTCATACTACTATGCTCGTTTTGTCATTGTTATATGATGTATGATATGCCATGCCTATACCATGTCATCTCATATGTCATACCTATAACATGTCATCTCACATGTCATGCCTATGCCATGTCATCTCACATGTCATGCCTATGCCATGTCATCTCACATACCATGCTTATGCTATATTATGTCACATGCCATGCTTATGCTATATCATCTTACATGCCATGCTTATGTCATATCATCTCACATACCATGTTTATACCATTTCATCTTACATGCCATGCTTATGCCATGTCATCTTACATGCCATGCCTATGCCATGTCATCTTACATGTCATACCTATGCCATGCCATCTCATATGTCATGTTTATATCATGTTATCTCATATGTCATGCCTATGCCATGTCATCCCACATATCATGCTTATACCATATTATCTCACATATCATGCATATGCCATGTTTCATGCCATGATTGCCTTATCATGATGCTATGCTATGATTGCTATATCATGATACCATGCTATATCTGCCACGATTGCTACTATGCTTTACCTCGTTATGTGCTAATTTCATGCTTATGAATGCTTGTTTGCCTAGGGCAATTAACTTGACTAAAATGGCAAAAGCAAACTTGAAACTCTAAGTGAATAGATCTTTACCACCTGAACCTATCTTTGAAGGGTTTAACTTAGCACTCATGTTAATAGGTTGGTTGAACCAATTCTGGAACCATCCGATGGTGACTCCATCTTGTGACTCTTTTGAGTCTATCTCATTCCTCGAGGTAGCCCCTCGAGAAGACTGCATTTTTGCTCCAACCGAGTCCCTGATCCATGCATTATAAGCCTTGCTCTGGGTCGCAGCAAAAGCCTTGCCCATAGTGGCAACTCCATTAGGGACCTACAGTGAAAGTGTGGTAGTATTGAAATCTCTAAGCTTCATATCACTTTTCCCATTCTAGTTAGGGTAATTGTATTGTATTTAATGTACACAATTTACATATGCACACCACTGTTTATCCCGTGTCAAATTGGTGTTGTAGGTAAGTGATTACCTTGGACTCATTCGATTCCTTGGGAATGCAAATCTACCTTCACCACTCATTGCCTTGTACCATTGACCATCAAAGATTCTTGATGGATAAACACTAGGTATAATCCTATATCGATGATTCCATTCAGTTGGATAGGTTATAGATAATGTGGTCGAGAACCTTAGCCTGTTCTTACCATACTAAAGCCCATGTAGCTAATCATGGCAATATTCCAAAACTAGGACCCTTTATTCACATGCTATATAGATCTATGTCTTATCATATCAGTGGATTTGCTTAAATTTGACCACTTTTCTCACTTTGTATTGCTCTACTAAGAGTCAAAATCCTCTCATGATTTTGTATGGTTACATACCTCATGCCTATTTCACTAGTATTCTCTTATTATAGCAATATGATCATGCCATCTTGCTTTGCTAAGAGTTAGAGTCCTCTCATGATTCTATATGGTTGCCTAACCTCATGCTTATTCAATTAGTATTCTCTTATCATAACAATATGATCATACCAAAATGCTGTTGGATTTTTGCTGTAATCCCTTATATGATCAAACAATGATAATCTTTTGCTTGCCTCACATATTGAGAGTTCCACACCTTGAGTTCCTAGTGTAACTCTGAGCTAGTATCCCACTTAGGAGATTTTGGACTGACATATCTTCGTAGAGGTATAAGGGTGGTAGGGAACGTTGTTGTGTGCTATGTGTTCACTAACCTTTTTATGTTTTCTGTCCAATATGCATACATGCATGCTCATGTATAGTCTTCACTAATAGCTTTATTTTACAGCCATAACACTCGATGTTTCTTAGCATAGGTCATGCATACATTCTACATGTTGCATCACCTGTATCATATGTAATTGCATGTACATACACATGCATTCATGCTAACTCTCTCTATCATGTGCAGACTATGTCAGACTCACAACCTACTTATTGGTTTGTATAGTGATTAAGCAGCAGAAGAAATTTAAAATTTTCATTTTAAAACAACAAACCAAAAGAAGATCTTTGCATCAAAACACAGAGAAACCAGTTTAGAGATTAGAAGTGACAGTTTGATAGTAACTCTTACATTCAATGCAAATGTCCTTCGTTCTTTATCTCTAAAGCATTTATGGTTGTAGCAAACCAAAAACCACCAAGGTAGGCAGCCTTCAACAGTATCCACATGAAACAAGGATGTCCAAGCAAGCAACCAATTGCTTCTATCTCCTCTCCTGTGAACTAGCAAAGAAAAAGAAGAAAA
>CANYBF010285750.1:0-23783 GCA_948192965.1 Dalechampia spathulata
TGAATGACATACCATATGCATGGTCATGTGAGATGATGAATGACATGGCATATGTATGACATGGTATAGTGGTGTGTATATGATTGTGTATTCAACATAGTATATGCATGGCATATAGTATGATATGCGTAATGGTATACGTCGTGGCATAGTATATGATATGGCATGGCATATATATATGCATGATAAGGTGTATTGATCGATTGCGCGTATTGGATTGCGTATTAGCATATTAGTGTATTGACATATTTATATGTATGTGCATACGAAATACGGTATGTTATGGCATACGGTATATGCATGGCATGCATAGTAGTATGTGCATGTGTCATGTGACATAGCATGTGACATGAATGACATAAATATTTAGGCAAATATAAATCATCCACGAATAAAAATAATAAAAGGCCGATGAAAGGGGATCGAGGAAATTAGGGGTACACACGAGGAAGGGGGAGTTATTACAGACCGAATAAAACAATTCTACCCTATTACAAATATTCCTCGCATACAAAAATTCTCTGGTATTAAGTAATACCCCTTTCTCCACTCGAATTGCACGATCTAAAATGCACGATGGATTAATATGCAAAATAAATAAGTAAATTCATTAGTAGCAAATGAATTTTGGATTTAATTGACTAGTCCAATACCATTTGAAAGTACGAACCAATAGTCAAAATCCAGCAATATTAGGCAATAATTGAAATAATAAACACGAGCCGGATTGTGAAAATTCATTTTAATAAAAATTATTTTAAGCAAAATTATTTTATTTGATCATGGAAAATTTAATTGGGAGGACTATTATCACACATAATTTTGGAGATAGCCCTACGACCAATTAAAAACCAATCCTATCAAAAATCGCATTTATACGAGTAAAAATTGCATTTTATCGTAAAAATCAATTTTGAAGCCAAAATTAATTATGTAAAAATTATTTTATGACTTTTCCAGAATACCTGAGCTACTGTGAAACTCAAATACCACTGGATACGTCAAAATATGGCCCAAAATACAGTTTTCTGGAAAATTTGCGAGGGATGTGCGCCGCGCATCACGTGATGTGCGCCACACATTGACTGTGTGTGGCGCACATCCATGATGTATGGCGCACATCAGAGGCCAATCTGCAAGAAAATTAAATCTATTAGTACAAAAATGATCTACAGACAAAAATACGCAACTTTAATGAAGACAGTACCTCATTTTGAGCACGAATCAGCCTCTGGTTCATCAAACCAAACATTAATTAAGCAATTAATTGAAATAATTAATTTTAAGGCTAAAATCAAGTAGATTTGGATGATTTATGATAGATCCAGAACCCCAAGTGCATAGGAAAGCTACTAGAGTCACTGGAAAATTCAAAACTGAAGCGGTTCGAGAGCGGTTTGGGCGAAAACTGGGTTTTTCTGTGAAAACCGAAGCCAATGTGCACCACACATAGCCAATGTGCACCACACATAGCCAATGTACGCCACACATTGATTGTGTGTGGCATACAAGGGCAATATGTGGTGCACATAGCAGAGAAAATAGAAGGAAAATCGAGAAATTTTTAGCAGAAACCCTAGATCCAACCCCGATCTAGGTAGATCGGACCTAAAAATGAGTTTTGCTTCATGGATTTGCATCCAAATCAAGAAAAATAATTTTAAATTTAGAATTATTTAAAATCCGGCTAGATTTAGGGTAGATCCAAGGACCCAAGGCATGGAAAAGCCTTGAATGGCCTTGGATTGGCCATATTGGGCGAAAAACAGCATTTTCGAGAAAATTTTGAGGTGATGTGCGTAGCACATGACCCCATGTGCGCCACACATAGGTTGTGTGTGGCGTACATAAGGTGATGTGTACAGCACATCCCTCGTAGAATAGTGACAGAAGCCAAAAATTGAAGAGAAGAAGGGAATTTACCTTATTCCGGTCGAGTTTTCTTCTTGATCTTGCTTGATTCCATGTTTAGGGAGCCTAAACTAACCAATTTTGTCACTAAATCCAAGTGATTTAATTAATTAGGGGCCTAATTAATTTATGGGAGTATTTTGGCAGAGTTTTGCCTTGCCTTTGGCAATTTTTCCAGATCCTTTCTTCAGACCCCTAGCTCTATATTTATAGAGCAAAAAATTGGGTGTGGCAATTTTGTAATTTTCGCCCGGATTTGAAAATTTTTGAAGGCAATGTGCGACACACATTGCCTATGTGCGCCGCACATTGCCTTTTGACCCTCACGTGGGGCCCATTACGGTCATTTTTGGGATGCCCCCCGAAGCCTATAAGTGTTATTCAACGTAAGGAACAACTTTGTAGAAGAAAGTTTTTCCAAATTCGGTCCCAAGAAGGCTCCCGACCAAACGTCTTTTCATGAAGTTACTATGCAACGTGTGTAGCGCATAGTGTGATGTGCTCTGCTCAGTACGGGCTGAATCGAATGTGCGCCATATATCAACTGAAGTGCAATCAACATTCTGAGAAACTTTGCAGTTATAAATTTTCTCAAATTCGGACCCAAACACCAAGTTTTGGCTAATGGGCCTGATGTAGGGTTTGCGCCCCAGTTTCGGCCCAAAATGGCATTTGGCGTGCCAGAAGGTCATTTTTCGCGTAGGTATTAGTGGAAATGTGTTCTATACGTCAAGAACACTCAGATTGGTGAATTCAGGCGGTGGGCCCATCTGGGTACTATTCATGATGAATAGTACCCTTGCGGGCCCCACAGCATAAAAGGGCCTGAAAAGTGGCAAATAGCATGCCAAGCATTCCGCCTCAAGTGAGGCAGTAGATAGGGCGTGTTCTGTGCATACAGAATGCACGAAAGTGGATTGTAATGGGAAGCGGGCCCCACTAGTGTTTAGCAGGCCCCACAATGCGATGGGCCGAGAAATATGGCATTCGAGATGCTGTGGGATGTGCCTTGTGTAAGGCATCAGCGAAATGTATTCTGTGAGTACAGAATACACAGAATAGGCTAATGGGAAAGCGGGCCCCGCTTGTATACTATTCATGATGAATGGTAACCTAGGGCCAGAATGCAATATTTTGCATCCTGCGTATCCTACCATGCGTAGGCAGGTGAAAATGTATTCTGTAAGTACAGAATACACAGAATATGCTAGTAGAAGCTATGGGCCCTACTGATGTCTTAGGTGGGCCCCACAGCGTACTGGGTCCAGAAGATGGCATTTGCGGTGCCAAGCATTGTGCCTTGCGTAAGGCAACTAGAAAAGGTATTCTGTAAGTACAGAATACACAGAATAGGCAGTAGGGGCAACGGGTCCCACTAGTGTCTTAGGTGGGCTCTACAGCGTAATGGGCCCAGAAGATGGCATTTGTGGTGCCAAGCACTGTGCCTTGCGTAAGGCAACCGGAAAAGGTATTCTGTAAGTACAGAATACACAGAATAGGTAGTAGGGGCAGCGGGTCCCACTGGTGTCTTAGGTGGGCTCTACAGCTTAATGGGCCCAGAAGATGGCATTTGCGGTGCCAAGCACTGTGCCTTGCATAAGGCAACTGGAAAAGGTATTCTGTAAGTACAGAATACACAGAATAGGCAGTAGGGGCAGCGGGTCCCACTGGTGTCTTAGGTGGGCTCCATAGCGTAATGGGCCCAGAAGATGGCATTTGCGATGCCGAGCGCTGTGCCTCGCATAAGGCAACTGGGAGATGTATTCTGTAAGTACAGAATACACAGAATAGGCTAATTAGGGGTTGCAGGCCCCGCTATTGCCCGAGTGGGCCCCACAGCGTAGTGGGCCCAGAAGATGGCGTTTGCGATGCCGAGCGTTGTGCCTTGCGAAAGGTCAATGGAAAAGGTATTCTATAAGTACATAATACACAGAATAGACAGTAGGGGTAGCGGGCCCCACTGGTGTCTTAGGTGGGCTCTACAACATAATGGGCCTAGAAGATGGCATTTGCGAGGCCGAGCGCTGTGCCTTGCGTAAGGCCACTGGAAGATGTATTCTGTAAGTACAGAATACACAGAATGGGTTATTAAGGGTTGCGGGCCCCGCTTGTGCACTATTCATGATGAATAGTGCCCAAGGCAAAAAAATGCAATACTTTGCATTACAAGTGATTTGCCTTATGTAGGCAATAGGGAAGAGTGTTCTGCATGCATAGAATACTCAAGATACACGGCAGGTCCCGCCAGGCGCCATGGTAGGCCTTACCAGTTCTAAGATGTTCTGCGCACCAGAACACACAGAGGAAGACACAGAGGCCTATATGCATAATCGGGATTGATACCAGAGACTAAATCCTAGCCGAATCAATAAAAACCCAAAATTATACAATGGTGAAAAGTTAGGGTCAACATCAGTGTTTATCATTTGATAAACGTAAGTTGAAAGTTTACAAAGAAGCATATAGATCCAAAGGCACCAAATTAGAAGGACTATTTATATGCCAAAGTTTTAAAACATCAAGCACTGTTGAGTTACGTAATTATGCAACTATGAATATGAGTCCAAGGTAGTAAATAATTACATTGATGTTTATTAAGTATATGTCATTATATCCCTATGAACGAAGATTAATTGGGAATTTTACATTCATGTGTGAATTTTTTTTAATAAAAATTTTACGCATCCCTTATAGGATAATTAATAGTTTTCACTTATTCAAAGACTATTAACTATTCTATGGGAGCATGTTACACCATAAGAGGTGTGACATGTAAAGTGGTATCAGAGCAAAGGTTTGCTCATAATGCCAATCTTGCATATTGTATAGTAGTTTGAATTATTACTGCCTGTAAAGGATGAGTTACATAATAAAGAGTATTGTTAGGTCCTTGCTGTTGAATGGTGTGATCCATTTATTTTATCATAGATAGATCATATGCATGTTTAAGATGATTATAAATATGTGAAAATAAGGTAAGCAAAACCATAAACTATAAAGAGAAAGGGCTGAGATTAATCAGAGCTGGTTGAATAATCATCCAATTAAGTACACTTATTTGTTAAATGGAGTATTATTTGCAACAGATGTTGTACAAAATGCTTTAGAATAGAGACTGACTTACATTATGATTATGGACGACCTAGGTACACTACTAAAGATTGGTATAACGTATGGAATTATGCAGTATTTTTGATGGTTGGGTATTTGTAATTTAAATACATGTATGTATTTAATATACTTTCAAGACATCTCAAGGTATAAATAGTAAATAGGGTCTTGATCAGTAAAAATTTGAGATATAGAATTTTGGATAGAGATTATATAGAGAGACATAAGAGGAATATACATGTTACTAATTATGTATTTAGGAAATATTATCTGATTTGATATATTGACATCTTTGACTTTAAGACATCTCATTTTTACCTATGTTGGAATTGCTTGTTCAACTAATTTAAATACCTAAAATTAGGATTTGATATATGAAGACATGGTTTACTGGGATAAAATATTATTGATACTTGGGTAAAATAACTTATTTATTATACAAAGTATCATTTTTTACCTGATCTAATTGAATTACTATTTGAATAACATGGTAAAATTCTAGAATGAATTAATTACAAAATGTATTCAGTCGTGATTTACTGTGAATTAAACATAATGACTTTGAAGATTTTATATATGTTAATACCATCCATAGAGGTATACATTATCAATTATAGCTAATCTTGTTATAGTAGTTACGTAATGGAAAGTGTTACCTATATAAGCAGATTATGGGCAGACTGGTTAATAGAGATGTGCATCCAAGAGACAATGTGAGTATATTGTATATTTATGTTACTAATGACGAATAGAGATTTTAGTATGCATCCTGGTTTAGAAGAAGTCATTTAGGATTAATAAAAGAACTTTTGAAAGAATATGATCATGGATTATAGTACACTAGAAGGATGGTTACATATATATACAATCTTATATGATAACAAATGGGAAATACATTTGCAAAAGAATGAAAAGAGTAATGAATGTTAGCTGGGCTCAAAGGGATTATATAAGTCAGAAAATCAAGTGAGTTTGGCTAAAGGAAATTTCAATACTTGGTTTATTGGGACCCTCACCTATTTAAAAAAAGCTTAATGTTTGAATTTCGAGTCGAAATTCTTTTTAGTGGGAGTGAGTTGTCACACCCTCATATGCACCTTAAATTCATGCATGCATACATATTTTATGATCATGCTATAATGATGTGCAAGCATGGATTAATTATGTTAAATGTCAAAGTATATATGTATGAATGTATTTTATGATAAGAGAATACATGAAGTATAGAAAATGTTTAAAGTTGTGAAAGTAAGTATAAAGGTAAGGTAAGAATATGATTTGTGCATGTTAGATGGTAATAAAATGAAAATGGACTCAAAGGTGATTATTAGTGAATTAAATATTTTTAAGGTGCTAATATGAATTAGTATGTATATACATATATTATTTATTTAGTTGAAAGGTGAAAAAAGGAAAAGAGAGTATATATATAGAAAAGTTGCAAGCATAAGAAAAACATATATGACATATTTATGCTATGAGAATGCAAAAGGAGTGATTCGTGAATGATTAAGATGAGGAAAGCAATTCCATATGACATGGAATTTGTAGAGAAAGAAATGAAAATAAAGCAAGAAGATGGTTAAAGTGATGAAAATGTGCATAAGATGCATTATGGATGTGAATTCAACATGCTTATGTTGAATACTTTTCATGAAGCCTAATGATGAAATTTATATGTGATATGTGATATAGTTGCATACCTTAAATACCAATGTTTTAGTACCTTGTTTACATGGATTAATACTTTGATTCATGCATTAGATGATGGTAAATATGAGTGTCTTTCATAGTTCATAACTTGTGTATTTTCTGATGTACAAAGTATATAGTGCTACATGCTACGCATGTCATGAAAATATACGTATGGTGGGCAGCCTTTTCCCAAGCAAATATAATATACTCCAAATAGCACCATACCTTAAGGTCCCAAATGATGATTGTTTGACTTATGATACACATCCCAATGTACCTACATTGGGTGGTGTACATAGGTCAAAATTGCATCATGCTGGGCATCTACTGCTACATGCTGCACATATATCCTTTCTCTAGGCTATATGTTATGCATATAGCACTATGTACTATGCACATAGCTCAACATTTTCCAAAATCCCACATTGCTAATATGATTTTCTGAATCCCATCACCCATAGCTATAAATATAAGCCTTGTATTTATGGAAAAGGGTCTAAAAATTAATCAAACTTGCCTAAACTCTGCTAAATTTAATCCTCACTTAATTAAGCACTTAATTAAGTAATTAACTTAGGATTAGAGATTAATTAACTAATTAGATCCCTAATCATGTTTGGAATCAAGATCTAAAAGCCTAATCTACTGTGGTGACTTGAATGCTTATTCTCTCCTTCTTTTCTTATTGATTTCATGATTGGTTTTTTATTTTTGATTTGATTTTGATGGTTGGATTTAATCATGTGTTGTTTAATGGATCCTAATGCTTGTTCATGCCCTAAATGATATGTCATGTTGTTTAATATGCTGAGATTTGGGTTTTAAGACATGTTTTTGCTCAAAAACACATTTTCCCTTGAAATTGTCTCATTACATGCTACATACATCACATGATGTATGCCATACATAGCTTACATGTGGCACATATCATGTGATATGCTATGCACATCACCTCCTATTTTATGAAAAACTGCATGTTTCATTTGCTTTATTTGTTTCCTATTATGATTTGAGGTTCTCATTTGCATTAGAAGCTTTGCAGTAGCTCTAATGATCTAAGTTCATCATACATTGCTCATATCTCATTAATTTTGGCTTTTGAATCATACTTTTCAAGTTAAATGCTTATTTAATTTATTCAATTGATGTTATTTGATATGATTGGCTTTGGTTGGTTGAGTTATTATCTCTAATTAGAATTTATGTGATGTTAGTGACTCCCAATTCATTATACCATGATCAATTGCTTATGATTTTGCTATTAAATCATCTTTTTTTGCTTAATTACTCCATTAATGCTATTTTAATTATGTTTAATGTGTTACTTGATATGTTTAGCATGATTGGACATTGATTTGTTTCTAAGTGATGTTTTATATGATCTTAGAAAGTCAAGTTTTGCTATTGATTGAATTTGCCCAAAATTGATTATTTTTTGTATGATTTTCATGATCTAGCTCATGTTTAATTAGTTTTTCATGATTGTTTCCATAACATTCATTAGACTTCAGCTCTTGATTCATGCTTTCACATGGCACTAAATTAGTCAATCTAGTCCTAAATTTTGTTTGCTACTAATGACTTTGCTTGTTTATTTTTCATTTTCACTTATACATTTACAGCTCATGATACTTGAGGTTGACTTTTTTCTTGAGTGGTTGAGACATTGCGCAATGTCTTGGATTTTATATCAATGAAGATTCTTTGTAATAGATTAGCTTTATTCTCCTATTTTTTGTATGATTTATCCTTAAATCCCTCATCTATCCTGTGTCTTCTTTTATCCTTTTCATCAACCTTTATTTTATTTCATGTAGCTTTGCTCGTTACTTTATATCTACCGTGATGTATGTTTTATCATTGCTATATGATGTATGCTACTCACATGTCATGCTTATGTTATGTCATCTCACATGTCATGCCTATGCCATGTCATCTCATGTCATGTTTATGCCATGTGATCTCACATGTTATGCCTATGCCATGTGATCTCACATGCCATGCATATGCCATGTCATCTCACATGTCATGCTTATGCCATGTCATGCCTATGCCATGTCATATCACATATCATGCCTATGCCATGTGATCTCACATGCCATGTCATCTCACATGTCATGCTTATATCATGTCATCTTATATGCCATACCTATATCATGTTTCATGCCATGATTTCCATATCATGATGCCATGCTATGATTGCCACATCATGTTTATCATGCTATATCTATCATGATTGCTGCTATGTTATACCATATTGTATGATTACTTCATGCTCGCCTGGCTAGAGTAATTAACTTGACTAAAATGGTAAAAGTGAACTTGAAACTCTAAGTGAATAGATCTTCAGTGCCTAAACCCATTTCTGAAGGGTTTAATTTAGTACTTATGTTAATAGGTCAGTTGAACCAATTTTGGAACCATCTAGTGGTGACTCCATTTTATGACTCTTTTGAGTCCATCTTATTCCTTGAGATAGCCTTCGAGAAGACTGTATTTTCACTCCAAGCGGACCCCTTATCCATGCATCATAAGCCTCACTTTGGGTTATGGTGAAAGCCTCGCCCACAGTGGTGACTCCTTAAGGACCTATGGTGAAAGTGTGGTGGCATTGAAATCTCTGAGTTTCATATATCTTTTCCCATTCTGGTTGGTGTAATTGTATTGCATTTCATGTACACAATTTATGTCTGCACACCACTATTTGTCTATGTCAAACTGGTGATTATAGGTAAGTGATTACCTTGGACTCCATTCGACTCCTTGGGAAAGCAAATCTGCCTTCACCACTCATTGCCTTGTACCATTGACCATCAATGATTCTTGATGGATAGACACTAAGTATAGTCCTATATTTATGATTCCATCTAGTTGGATAAGTTATGGATAACATGGTGAAAGATGTTATCCTGTTCTTACCAAACTAAAGCCCATGTAACTAACCATAGCGACATTCCAAAACTAGGACCTTTTATTCACATGCTTTGTGGATCTCTATCTTATCATATCAGTGGATTTGCCTAAATCCAACCACTTTTCTCACTTTGTATTGCTTTACTAAGAGTCAAAATCCTCTCACGATAATATGATGGTTGCATACCTCATACCTATTCCATTGACATTCTCTTATCATAGCAATATGATCATGCCATCTTGCTTTACTAAGAGCCAGGATCCTTTCATGATTCTATGATGGTTACGTACTTCATACCTATTCAATTGGTATTCTCTTATCATAACAATGTGATCATGCCAAAATGCTATTGGATTTTTTCTATAATCCCTTATATGATCAGGCAAAAATCATCTTTTTGCTTGCCTCACATGCTGAGAGTATCGTACCTCAAGTTCTCAATGTAACTCTGGGCTAATATCCTACCTAGGAGATTTTGGACCAACCTATCCTCGTGAAGGTATAAGGGTGGCATGGAGCACTATTGTATGTTACGTGTTCCCTAACCTTTTCATGTTTTTTGTCCAACACACATACATGCATGCTCATGCATAATTTTTACTAACCATTTTCTTTTACAGCCATAATACTGGATGTTTCGTAGCATAGGCCATGCATACATCCTATGTGTTCCATCACGTGCATCATAGGCAATCGCATACAAATATACATGCATCCATGCTAACCTTCTCTGTCATGTATAGACCATGTCAGACTCACAACCTACTAAGAATGTTGTTTCTCCATTTGATGCTTTCTGCTTAATACTTGATGATGCATCACTTGCTCTAGTACAATAGCTTATTGATTAATCTACGGCCAAGCTCTTGACCAACAACTTCAAGACTTTCCTATAGTAGTAAATCCAGGAGGCTCTCAGTCCTGGAGATTTTATCACCGTGCCAACTCCTATGAAGGATAAAGGGAAAGTAGTTAATCTATATGATGTCGAGATAAATGACAATATCTCACTTTATATGCATGATGTTTGCAAGTTTGAGACCTCTACTCTAGAGCAGAAGATAGAACAATTGCAATCTATCATGAAGACCAAAGGCATGGGGTTTGATCTTGACTTTGATGAGTTCTTAGTCTAGGCTATTAAGGGGTTGCCTACTAAGTTCAAGCTCCTAGATGTTCCCAAGTATAGCATGGTTGGGGATCCAAAGAATCATCCCAAGACCTACACGATGATGATGAGCACTATAGACTTGTTAGATGAGCAGATAGTCTGACTTTTTTTCATTTCTCTTGAGGTATCAGTGCTTGCCTGGTATCACAGTCTTGACAAGGCAACCATGGTAGAGTGGAAGCCTCTCTACATTGCTTTTTTCAAGTAATATAGGCTCAAATCCCATTTTGATGTTACTTTACTAGATATGGAAATAGTTAAGTAGAAGGCTAATGAGTCTTTCATGGACTACTTTAGCCAGTGGATGGATAAAGTTGTGCTAGTCAAATAGAGGCCATCTAAAGTATCAGACCTTCCACACCTTTGAGGACATTTACTTTATCAGCGAATAGATTAAGTAGACTAAGGGGCTGAAGAAGAAGGAGCCTTCCTTCCTCAAACCCAAAACCACCACATACACCTAAACAGATTAAGCTTTTGAGGAAGACCCAACCTTTGGTTTGAGATGAGAACTGTTAGTTTGCATTTGAGAGAGTGAATCATTATCTCTTAAACTTGTTGATTTTATAGCCGCCTTGGCTAGGAAAACTTTTGTTGCTCTATCTAGCTTTAGAGGAGGAATCAGTGGGTGTTATGATAGCTCAAGAGAATGAAGCTAGAGTTGAGCATGTCATTTACTACTTGAGGAAGAAACTATCACCAACAGAATATAGATACAACACTATTAAGAAGCTGTGCATGGCTATGGTCTAGGTCATTAATAAGCTTAGACACTACTTATAATCATACCAAGTTCAGACGATCTCTAAGGTTCAATCCTATAAAGTACTTGTATGAAGCTCCTTCACTGGTGTGGAAGCTTTCTAAGTGGTTGATCCTATTATCAGAGTTTGATGTGCAATACATCACTAAGAAGGTGATTAAAGGCAGAGTGATTGCTAAATTCTTAGCATCTAGGTTGGTGGATGACTCTAAGACCTTTGAACTGGATTTCCCAGAAGAGTAATTGGGGGCAATGGATTTCTAGAAATGGTAGTTGCACTTTGACGGTGTAGTCAACAGAACAAGTACAAGCATAAGGGTTGAATTGATCATTGTTAAAGGTGAAATGATTATGCTTTGAAAGTAGCTGAGCTTCCCAGTCACCAATAACATGGTTGAGTATGAAGCATGTTTATTCAAGCTTAAAGCTTTACTAATGATCAGTGCCTAAGATGTGGAGGTATTTAGTGATTCGATGCTTATCATTCATCAATCCATGATTAAGTAAGATGTTAGAGAAAAAAGCCTTAAGCCTTATGCTGAATACATGAAGCTCATGATTTGCAATTTCAGCTCATGTCAGTTTATTCACACTATATGTGATAAGAATCAGATGGTTGATGCCTTAGCCACATTGGCTTCAGTTTATAAGTGATTGTAGTATCAAGTTCAACTTGTGTTCATCGAGCAGTCGAACATTCTTTACTATGAGGGAGAATGGGTTATGGCATTAGGCCAACAAGATAAGACTCCATGGTATGCTGATATCATGAATTTTCTAAGACTAATATTTCAGAAGAAGCCAACAATATTGATAAGCAAGCTTTGCAGAGGCTACCAGCTAACTTTACTTGGCATTAGGGTGTTCTTTACAGAAGAATAGTTGATGGTATGTAACTTTAGTGTATATCGAGGAAAGAGATTAAAACAGTCATGCAAACATTGCATGCTAGTATATGTGGGTCCCATATGAGTAGCTTTGCTCCATATATAAAAATCCTACACTAAGGGTATTTTTGGCTCACTATGAAGATAGACTGCATATAGTTTGTATGATAATGTCATGAGTGTTAGATTCATAGAGATTTGAGTCATATACCATCGGTTGAATTGCAGAATTTAATGATGCCATGGCCTTTCTCAGCTTGAGGAATTGATATCATGGGTGAGATCCATCCTAATGCTTTTAATGGGCATCAATATATATTGGTGGCTACTAACTACTTCTCTAAGTGGGTGGAGGCAGAATACTATAGTAAACTTATGGCAAAGCAGGTTGCCAAGTTCATAGAGAAGAATCTCATATGCTGATATGGGGTACACATCACTTGGTGTCCGATAATGGAGTGCAGTTCCAGGGCTAGATGATTGACTTATTAGATAGATATGGGATTGAGCATCATCAATCTTCTCCATATCTTCCTCAAGCTAATGAGGCAGTGAAAGTGACCAATAAGATGATCAAGTGGATCTTAGCCAAGATAATGCAGACTTATAGAGATTGGCATGAGCAGCTGTCATTTGCATTATGGGGTTACATAACCACTTGAAGGAGTCCTATGGGTGCCACCCCCTATTCTCTAGTTTAAAAGACATAAGCAATATTGCCAATCAAAGTGGAGCTGAAGTCACTTTAGGTTGTTCTTGAAGCTCAGTTACTGGAGGCTGAGTAAAAGAGGGCCATGTATGAACAACTAGTTGCTATTGATGAGAAATAGTTGAAGGCTCTCTATCATTTATAGCTCTATAAAAAGCACATGGAAAATGCATTCAATAAGAAGGTTAAGCATATTGCTATAGAAGAAGGTGATCTAGTTCTGAAGCAAGTCAAATTGGCTATCCATGACTCGCTTGGAAAGTTCAGACCTAACTTGGACGGCCCATTCGTAGTTAAGAAGATCTTGTCCAAAGGTGTTGTCCATATCTAAAACTTAGAGGGCAAGAAGTTTTCTGAACCTATCAACCTTAATCGACTGGAGAAGTATTTTGTCTAGAGCAAAGGGTAAAAAGAAGAGCAAAATAAAAATAAAAAGTTTGGTAAGCTGAAAACTTGTCTATGTGTCTCACGTAAAAGTTAAGATAAAAAGATAAAATGCATGCTTGATTAGTTGAAATTTCACTTGGATAGCTTATGTAAAATTTAGGGCTCTTTAAAAGCAAAAGGAGAGAGTTAAAATAATTTATCAAAAAATTTCACGCAAGACTGGTCAATGATAAGGGTTAAGTCTGATGCATATTTAGGAACTTCTATTTTGATTTTAACATTTCTTTACTGCATATAATTTTATTGCCTAATATTTTCTTGTAGTATAGAATCTTAAGTGTGGCACCGCACCCATAACTTATACTCATCATCTATAGCAGATCCAGATCCAGCTCCAAGGATCTCTACTGACACAATCCTGTGGTGAGGTCAGGTCCTCTCTACATGCTCCAAGAAGCAGGATAGCAGCTGTCCTCCCTTAAACTCCTCAGCTAAGGGATAATCTGTTGATGGTCATACTAACAATAGATTCTGGCAAGACTACAATGAGTGTAGCATTTAAATCTTGATAACAAAATGTAGCCTATGTATGTTTTTACCTTCATATGCTGTATGTGCCACCATGGATAAGTCCACTTGACCTCACTCTCTAGGATGGCTCTTATCCAATTGACTTAGCTATTGAATGTTAGCATCCTCACCTTGTTGAATGTGTAGCCTCTCTTTATATGGTTATAAGGTATGTACTTCTGTAGATCACCCGCTAGTGGTGCCAGGATCCCCAGCTTCTCTTAAAGCCAGATTTATAAAAGAAAAAAAGATAAAAAGATAAAATAAAAACAAAGCTTGCTAAGTTAAAAAGCTTGTAAAAGGTCAGGTAAAAGTTAGAGCAACCCATTAAGCTAAAAACCCAAAGGGGTAGTTCAAGCAAAAGTTAGGGTCCACAGTAAAATCAATGGCCTGATGAGTTGAAAACCTCATAAGAGGAGACTCATGTAAAAATTAGGGTAAAAATACATCTTTTCTAAGTTTAAAACCTAGAAAGGTGGCTTAGAACTTGTACCTCAGTAGAAGCAGACTACTACTTAGGCATCCAGACTGACCTTGCTTCACTCTATCTAGCCTTAAGATCCTCTCTACCATGATCATAAAAAAAGGGGTCAGATCTTGATCCATCTAGTCTATCACTAGACCAATCAGTAAATCCTTGTGACTAGATAGATCGACAAATAGAAACTATGCTAGCAGTCTGAAACCTGCTACCCTCAACCATGAAGGGGTAGTCACTAATCAAGTATAGAACCGCTTCTCTGATAGGCACCGGCATTGTTAGCATTATTTTCATGCTATATATGACTCTGATGATAGCAGTAAACTCCTCATGCATCAAAGATAGCTCCACGTGTCCAAACTAGAACACATGGGCCATTAGATCCTAGAACTGCATAAGGGCATGATTGTAATGAGTGTAGTATTTAAATCCCAGTAGCAGAATACAGTCTATGTATATTCTTACCATCATATGCTGTATGTACCACCATGGATAAGTCCACCTAACCTCACTCTCTAGGATGGCTCTCATCTACTTGACCTAGCCATCGAATGTTAACTTCCTCACCTAGTGCGTACTTCTATAGATCACCCACTGGTGGTGCCAAGATCCCTAGCTTCTCTTGAAGCCAGATTTGTAAAAGAAAAAAAAAAGATAAAACAATAAAACAACAACAAAGCTCACTAAGTTGAAAATGTTGTAAAAGGTTACTCAGGTAAAAGTTAGAGCGACCCACTAAGCTAAAAACCCAAAGGGATAGTTCAAGCAAAAGTTAAGGCCCAAAGTAAAATCAATGGCCTGATTAGCTAAAAACCTCATAAGAGGCTACTCATGCAAAAATTAGGGTAAAAATATAGATTTTCTAAATTGAAAACCTACAAAGGTGGCTTAGAACTCATACCTGCAGCAGAAGCAGACTACCACTTAGGCATCCAGACTGACCCCGCCTCACTCTATCTAGCCCTAAGATCGTCTCTACTATGATCATCAAAAAAAGGGTCTAACCCTGCTCTATCTAGTCTATCACTGGACTAATTAGTAAATCCCTATGACTGGATGGGTCAACAAAAACTGCACTAGCAGTCCAAAACCTGCTACCCTCAACCATGAAGGGGTAGTCACTAACTTATGCTTGCATAGTCAGAAGATAGCAGTAAGATCTATAGAGCCCTTTATAGTCAGCAGTGACCTCACTATTATAAGGCTAATGTTGAATGCCCTAATCAAATATAGGATCGCTTCTTCAATAGGCGTCGACACTATTAGTATTGTCATCATGCTACATGTGACTTTGAGGATAGCAACAAACTTCTCATGCATCAGAGATAACTCCACGTATCCAAACTAGAAGATATGGGCCACTGGATCCTAGAACTGCACAAGGGTATGACTGTAATGAGTGTAGCATTTAAATCCCGACAGTGGAATGTAATCCATGTATGTTTTCACTGTCATATGATGTATGTGCCACCATGGATAAGTCCACCTGACCTCACTCTCTAGGATGGCTCTCATCCACTTGACTTAGCCATCGAATGTTAACATCCTCACCTCACTGAAGGTATAGCCTCTCCTTATATGGATATAAGGTATGTACTTGTATGGATCACCAGCTGGTGGTGCCAGGATCCCCAACTTCTCCTAAAGCTAGATTTGTTAAAGAAAAGAAAAAGATAAAAAGATAAAACAAAAATAAAGCTCACTAAGTTGAAAACCTTGTAAAAGGTTGCTCAGATAAAAGTTAGAGTGACCCACTGAGCTAAAACCCCAAAAACGTAATTCAAGCAAAAGTTAGGGTTCAAAGTAAAATCAATGGCCTGATAAGCTAAAAATTTTATAAGAGGTGACTCATGCAAAAATTAGGGTAAAAATACAGATTTTCTAAGTTTAAAACCTACAAAGGTGGCTTATAACTCATACCTGTAATAGAAGCAGACTACTACTTAGGCATCCGAACTGACCTTGCCTCACTCTATCCAGCCTTAAGATTGTCTTTACCATTATCATTAAAAAAAGGGGTCAAACCCTGATCCATCTAGTCTATCACTAGACCAATCAGCAAATCTATATGACCAGATGGGTAGATGAATATATATTGCACCAATAGTCCAAAACTTGCTACCTTCAACCATGAAGGGGTAGTCATTAGCTTATGCTTAAATAGTCGAAGTATAGCAGTAAGATCTACACAGCCCTTTTATAGTCAATGGTGACCTTACTGTTATAAGGCTAATGTCGAATGCACTAATTAGATACAGAACCTCTTCTTCTGTAGGCACCAGCACTGTTAGCATTGTCATAATGCTACATGTGACTCTGAGGATAGTAATAAACACCTTATGCATTGAAGATAGATCCATGTATCCTAACTAGAAGACATGGGCCACTGGATCATAAAACTACACAAGGGTATGTAGGAAAACATTATTGACAGAGACTTGCTAGAATGTCTTTAGATATTGGAGTCTAAACTCCCTCAGTAGACTTCACTTAGTATTGCCCCACTAGCAGGCAAGGGTACAAAAAGCAGACAATGATTGTTGAGTCATCGTCTCTTTAATTTTTGTACAAAATAATACCTAGGCTATGTTTTAATAGAAGAATAACAATAGCAAGCAGTTTTATGTTTCAGTAGTAAATCTAGAAGATACAGAGTTTGAATAGTTGATAATTTACAATGTTCATACACCATAAACCAAGTGTACTAGGCCTTCATGTTAGGCTACACTACTCTATCCCATGCTCTAATAAAAAACTTTTAGAGTTTTAGCACCATGCATATACAATCTGATGTCGAATCTACCCTAGGCATCGTCATCTCCTGATTGCTTCTCACGTAAACTGGGACTGTTGGGGACCTTAATGTTATACGGCTCTAGGGGCACCATTAGCTAGGTGATCTATCTACACATCTGCTCAATCATCTGAGCATAACAATCTCACTCCTCTCACTCCAAGCACCAACTTTTCTACATTAACATAAACACATAAGTGTATAGGTCATGCATCCATGTATAGGCATCATGATTAGAATCATAACAGGTGCTTACCTAGATGTTATGCATTTCAGAGTTGTGGTAGCAGTATAGTCCTATCAGTAGTCTTGTAGTGTCAACCATGAAATCTTGAGGCACTTGAATAGGTCATATAATTATCATATCAAAAAGATCAATAGTATACTAATGCATCTTTGATACTCATATGAGTGGTAGTCAGAGGCTCAAACTCAATTTCATCTCTCATTGACGCCAGGAAGGATGTCTCTTATAGGCGGTTGAGCTCATTATAAGTGTAGATCAGTGGGTTCTTAGGCCACACCAGGTAACCCTCAAGGAAGCTCTATGGATGCTCATATTTGGGAGGCACATCTAGACTACCGGGTTTAAGTCTTGGTGGTGTCACTCCAGACGTCAAACACCTGCTCAAGTATTATCTAAACTAGTTCAATTTGATTTTGTATTAACAAAATTGCTTTCTTCTTGCCTAATCTCAGGTTCAATTCATCCTTATGAATGACTAAATTGCTTAATCCCAAATGGAATTGCTGAAAAACCTCACTTTTAGCCAAATTTTGCTTGTTATGTTTGAAGCATATAGCAAATTTGGCTAATGTGTGAAGCACATAGCAAATTTTGCTAATATGCACTGGCCTTTAGAGTGCTCTACTAATATGCATCGGGTATCCATGAAGATTCAATTATGAAATTAGTCTTCTCATAAAAATTTTAGAATTTTTGGAGATCATTTTCCCCAAGGAGTCTAATTTTCATGACCTGCAGCTTTTGAAAAATCCAAAAAATCAGTTAGAATGCAATAGACTAATACTTAAAAAATCAGTTAGAATGCAATAGACTAATACTTAAAAAATCAGGTATTTTCCTTAAACCATTTCAATTCCAATTTCACTGACAAATTACTTTTCTATGTTTAGCATAGGCACGAAATTAATCCAGTAGACAATTAGTTTTGGTTAAGCCTTTGACTACTGATTAAATTGCTAACTAGATAGTGTTGCATTCAAGCAGTGGGTCTTAAATGCAGTCGTTGGAGATATCAGGCACTTATTTGATGGTGTGAGCATTATATTTGATAATTGATCACCTTAGAACCAATAGTTGTTCAGCTTGATCCAGTAGTTGATAACCTAGGTCCCATAATTGACCAGTTAATCCAGTAACGACTGTAAGATCAAGCATTAGACTCTTAAACCTTAGTAGTATGCATCTAAACTCAGATTTTAGGTGATTTTTGAGCCTCACAGCAAAGCCATTGGTCCAATGATAACTAGATTAGCATTAATCATCTAGCTGAAGCATCAGAATCCTAGTGGTAAAATTAGGTTGCAAGCCTCAACATGAGCACTGTGATAAGCATTGATCAACTCGTCTAAACACCGGGCTCCTAATGGTGATATTGGGTATCTTTTCTCCATAATGGAGTTGTGAGCCTCAACATAAGCATCATCTAATTAAGCATTGATCATCTCGCTTAAGCATTGAGCTCCCAACAAATTTTCCTAAGTGAATTCTTATGACTAGGTCTCATTTTGATGACTCTTGCATGTATCACCTCAAAGCGATCTTAATCAAGGGGCAAACTGTTGACCTTGACTTTGCACTCATGCACTATAGTTTCAGGTTTTTGTCAATTTGGCATGGTACAGGTCCCTGATATTGACCTTAATTTGTACACATGCCTTTAAGCTACCCCTGAGTGTTCTAAACATGCAAAGCATGTTACATTTTGCTTGTGGAAGGTAGAGCAAACAACATGCATTTTCTAATGTGCAGAGCACATAGTGCTACATATTGTGCATCTCATGAAAATATACATATGGTGGGTGGCCTTTTTCAAGTAAATCTAATATCCTCCATATGACACCATACCTTAGGGTCCCAAATGATGTTTATTTAACCTATGGTGCACATCCCAATGTGCCTACATTGGGTGGTACACATAGGTCAAAATTACATCATATTAGCATCTACTACTACATGTTGTGCATATAGCCTTTTCTGAGCTATATACTACGCATATAGCACTATGTATTATGCACATAGCTCAAAAATTTCAAGAATCTCACATTGCTAATGTGAATTTCTTCATCTCATCATCCACACCTATAAATTTAAGCCTTGTATTTATGGAAAAGAGTCCGAAAATTAATGAAACTTACCTAAACTTGTCCAAATTTAATCCTCACTTAATTAAGCACTTAATTAAGTAATTAACTTAGAATTAAAGACTAATTAACCCTAATTAGATCCTTAATCATGTTTGGAATCAAGATCTAGAAGCCTAATCTATTATGGTGAATTGAATGTTAATTCTATCCTTCTTTTCTTATTGATTTCATGATGGGTTTTTGATTTTTGATTTGATTTTAATGGTTGGCTTCAAGCATGTGTTGTTTAATGGATCCCAATGATTTTTCATGCCCTAAATGATATACTATGGTTGTTTAATATGATAAGATTTGGGTTTTAATTTGCATTTTCATTTAAAAGCATTTTTTCCTTAAAATTGTCTTGTTACATGCTGCGCACATCACATGATGTGCGCTACACATAGCTTACATATGGCACATATCATATGATATGTTACGCATATCACCTCCTATTTTGCTAGAAACTACATGTTTCATTTGGTTTTTGCTTGTTTCCTATTATGATTTATGGTTCTCAGTAGCATTAGAGGCTTCACCATAGCCTTAATGATCTAAGTTCATCATACATTGCCCATATCTCATTAATTTTGGCTTTTGAATCATATTTTCAACTTAAATGCTTATTTAATTTATTTAATTGATGTTATTTAATGTATTGGCTTTGGTTGGTTGAGTTGCTATCTCTAATTAGCATTTATATGATGTTAGTGACTCCTAATTCACTGTGTCATGATCAATTGCTTATGATTCTGCCATTAAATCATCTCTTTTTGCTTAATTACTCAATTAATGCTATTTTAATTGTGTTTAATGTATCACTTGATATGTTTAGCTTAATTGGATATTAATTTAATTCTAAGTGATGTTTTATATGATCTTGGAAAGTCTAGTTTTGCTATTGATCAATTTTTCCTGAAATTGATTATTTTTGCATGATTTTCACAATTCAACTTGTGTTTAATCAATTTTTCATGATTGTTGCTACTACATTCATTGGACTTTGACTTTTGATTCGTGCTTTCACATGGTACTAAATTAGTCAATCTAGTCCTAAATTTTATTTGTTATTAATGACTTTGCTTGTTTATTTGCATTTTCATTCGTACATTTTTGGCTTGTGCTGCCTGAGGTAAACATTTTTCTTGAGTGGTTGAGATATTGCTTAATGTCTTAAATTATATATCGACGAAGATTCTTTATAATAGAGAAGCTTTATTCTCTTATTTTTTGTGTGATTTAGCCTTAAATCTCTCATGTATCTCTTATCTTCTTTGATCCCTTTCATCAGCCTCTATTTTATTTCGTGTAATTTTGTTCATTATTTTATATCTATCATGATGTATGTTTTATCATTGCTATATGATGTACATTACTCTTATACCATGCTTATGTCATGTCATCTCATATGTCATGCTTATGCTATATCATCTCACATGTCATTCCTATGCCATGTTATCTCACATGTCATGCTTATGCCATATCATCTTACATGGCATGCCTATGTCATGTCATCTCACATGACATGCCTATACCATGTCATCTTATATATCATGATTATGTCATGTCATCTCACATGCTATACATATATCATGTTTCATGCCATGATTGATATATTATGATGTCATGCTATGATTGCTACTATGATATACCCTATTGTATGCTTACTTCATTTTCATGAATGCTCGCCTACCTAGGGTAATTAACTCGACTAAAATGATAAAAGCAAACTTGAAACTCTAAGTGAATAGATCTTCACCATCCGAACCCATCTCTGAAGGTTTGACTTAGCACTCATGTTAATGGTTCAATTGAACCAATTTTGAAACCATCCAGTGGTAACTCCATTTTTCCACTCTTTTGAGTTCATCTCATTCCTCGAGGTAGCCCATTGAGAAGACTACATTTTTGCTCCAAGTAGGCCCTCAGTCCATGCGTTTCAAAGCTCACTCTAGGTCATGGTAAAAGCCTTACCCACAAACATAAAATTCATCAATTAGCTTTCTTATCTTACATCATTCACTCCAATTCTTCCATTTACATAGAATTACCACAACCCTACAAAAGAAGAAGTACACATAGGTAAAGCCCATAAAACATGAAATCAATATGGAAACCAAATTCTTTACATGATTTTACCTTGAAAGAGTATTTTTCTCTAAGTTAAGATGCAAAGGAAAAGAAGAAGAGAAAGAAGCTGTATTTTGAAGGGTGAAAGAATGAACAATTACCTTATGCTTCCTTCTTAGGTAATATAAGACCAAATTTTAACCATTTTAAAAATTGACCAATCAAAACATGACACTTTGCACACTTATCGTATCTTACTTAATTCAATTTACTTCTTCTTCATTTAATACTTATTTTTACTTCATATTGAGGTCATGGTTATATAAGAATGCACTTACCATTCATCATGATGTTAAGGATATAGACTATATATATAATGGTTTCTAATAATAACCTTAACTTTCCATGTAATGTCATTTATATCCTACCTTACCATTTGATATACCATTGCTTCTAACATTACTTTAACTTGTATTTACCCATTTTAATGTTGGAGAAAAATGTGATTAAAAGGTAATGGAAACATTTAAAATTTTTATAAAACATATTTTTCATGGATCTATGCAATCATCACTCATCAAAATATAGTAAAGAGCATATAACATATGATAACTTATATGAATATAGATCTCCTTCAATCTTGTTTGTTAAAAAAGTTATAGTAAACTTTTCTAATCCCCAATGTAGTAGAAACAAAATTTATTTCAAAGACTAGTAGAAACAAAAATAAAAGAGAAAAGAGATTCTTGAATCAAATCCAATGAGCTTACTTTTGAAGGATTGAATTTCGTAGCTTGTGCTTGATTCATATTTTCTTGTTCTTTTCTCTAAAAGAATATGAGGAAGAAGGAGGCAAAAAGATATGTTTTTGTAAATCTAAAATCTCATTTTAATTAACCTAATAGAGCTTAGGTGGCACTAGCACTGACTGCATAGCTTATATGTCATGATATATAAGCTAACTTAATCTAGTCCGCATATGATATGTCTAACACATCCCAAAATCCTAATTAGGCATGTGATAATCATATGTCCATTCTCCTTCAGTCAAGTCATGCATGTGCAAGTCATGTGACATATGCACATGCATAATCATGTGCATGGCATGTGCACCACACATGCAAACTTGTATCATGCATATATGGAGTTCCACTTATCAGAATTGCATGATCCTAGTATTAAATCAAAACTCTTTTCATGCTCTATTTAATAAATATGAAAATTTAAGCTAACTTATAACATTAAAATAATATCTCATGTTAAGTCAATATTCATTCTCTTTATTTATAATTCCCTAACTTTTATATGTGACCTTTTAGGTTCTTGACATGTTAGCAACATATTATATTATTATTAAATCTCATTCAATAATATTATATGTAAGTTATAAGTGGTGTCTAGTCATACATCATAACTACCTAAATGTTAAGAGGTCATTAGTTTGACTGCAACCCTTCCATATCAGATACTACTGCAATGAACTTCTTTCACCATCCATTATCTCACTTAGGTTTGAGTATGGATTAAGATCAACTCATTACATGATCAAGCATGTTAGATCATGCCCTAAACTTAATGTTTCATGTACATAATCTTTATTCTTAAAATGCCCCTATGAACTTATTCACTTCTAGGCATTCCATTTTAGTAAGAGATTTTAGAATCAAAGATTACTACATGCATCATTGAGATAAAACCCTTACATTTAATCCAAGGTGGTGAATCCTTTGTTGATATACAAATATCTTCAACTACTTCATACTATACCTAACCTCCCAACTATGAACACCTCCTATAAAGGAATAAAGCACATGAGTCAAAGTATAATAATTCAGAGTTAAGATAACCTTGATATTTCAAGTCTAAGGATACTTGCACTATTGATATGAATGAGATATGTTTTTCATAGATATAGATTAATAATCCATAAGAAATCTTATTAATAAGGCC